>CM068356.1:3882193-4149693 GCA_034769755.1 Odontamblyopus lacepedii | reverse complement strand
CTTCTAACTGAATCTGGAAACTATGCCAAATATCTGGGAACTGTCTACATTTAACATGGGGGGTAACAGACATGGACCGGACCAGAAGAAACAATGCAGCATAACAATACATGAGGATGGTGGAGGAAACGGCCCCTCTGCGACATCAGCACAGTCAAAACACAGTACAAACATTTCACAGCAGCAACAGGGGAGGGGGAGTAGGAACAGTAGATATTTGAATTTCATGTGGGATCAATAAAGTATCTATCTTTAAAACACTATATACACAGATTAGTAGCAAATCTAGTTAATTGTTTTTCCTTCTCACAGCTGTCTTGGACCTGCAAAGTCATTATTTGTTTTTACCTTTTCACCTCCCTTCTATGCTGCAGAAACACAAACTCCTGCACCAAAATGTTCTTCACCAACTCCTGGGCCTGTCACTATGAGTACTATATCAACTTATCGTTCAATATATGAAAGGTGGAAGGCTTTTAATAATAATAATAATAATAATAATAATAATGCATCAGTTTTATATAGCGCTTTTCAGGACACTCAAAGACGCTTTACAGAGCATTAGTTATTTTAGTTATTTTCTTGTACTACAATAAGACTTGAGCTGTGAAGGGTTGAATATATAATTTCTTTAGCCCACCACAGATATAAACTACCGTATTTTTTTTACTATAAGTCACACTTTTTTTCAGGGTTTGGGTGGTTGACTTATACTCAGGTGCGACTTATATATACATTTTTCACACTGACAGTCCATAGACCAAATGTATGAATCCTGTATATGAATTAAAAATGAAAAAAATAAAATAAAATCATTATCTGGTTTTCATTTTGATTTTAGAGACAAATAATAAAGAATAGGGTTTTTTTTTTTTCGTTTTCTTCTTTTTGGTTCTATATTGAAATATGAATGAACGAATAATACATGAATTGTTCTATTGGGTTGTTTTTATTACTATAACTTCTATAATTTGCCTTTCAAGATGAAATGTTGGTTCTTGGTCTCTGATTTTATAAAATAAATTTCCCCCAATTTATACATGTTTTTCTTTCTTCACTGTGCAATTTTTAGCGACTTATACTCCGGTTCGACTTATAGTCTGAAAAATACGGTAACTACTAAAGTGTTTCATTCTGCTATTTATTCCAGCTCATGTTTTTAGACTTTTACTATTTTATAGATAGAATATTTGTTTTGGGAGGGGGATAATTCTGCTTTAGGTTCCAGTATTATCGTTTACGTCTATATTTCCTTCTCAAACTTTGTTATTGTGACCGGCCGACCAACTCCACCCAATCATGTCTAAACACTATCCCTTACATCACCTTCCATTCAACTCTGGACGCAGCCTGGAATCCTGCTAAACAGTATCTGCTATCAGGCCTGTTAAATGATTCATTTGGATCAGGAGGTCACTGGAGAGATTGGTTTTAATTGGCATCATTTTATCTATTGCCCATAAATAATTCAGGAAAACGGCTGTTGCTGGTCCAATTGAATGACATGGAATGGGCTTTTAATAGGGGAAATAGAAGTGCTCATTATCTGGTGTCGGTTGTAATCTAGGATGAGGGCGCCAATTCAGAACATACAACTGTGCATGTCAGGCCTGTCAGCATGTATCTTATTTAATGGGATTTAGTGATTATTTAGGTTCATTACATGTTTTGGAATATACTTACAGATGTCCTGTCATAATTGATTACGCATTAAAATGATCAGTTGCCAACTGTTCAGCTAATGGGGCTATTTTTGATGTCTTTTCAGGTCATTTTGTGGGAGGGAGATGCTTGTTGAATGTAAAAATCAATACAGGTGAGCTTTAAAAGATCTTTTATCGCGCTATTTTCTGATCTATGTTATAATGTTGACCTATCTGGAGTTGTTTTGTTTCATTCACACATGTTTAAGACACAAATCCTGCATATTTATACCGAGTTCTTCTCTCAAAGCGAAAGCAAAAAGAAACAAAACTCCATACGCCTTCGTTTGAATCATTCAGAACTGGAATTGCCCGTCTCTGCTGGACTAAAGGTAAAAGGAGCTGTGGACTTAAACTACCACTTCATGACATCACAAGGTGGAACAGAGCAACATGGATTAAAGCTCACGAGGGTCCATTTTTGCACAATATAGGACCTTTAAAGCACAAACATTATAGTTATAGTGAATATGGTTAGCTGGAAATTAGATTAGCCATGTTAGCTCTAATCCTTTGTGTTTCAGCTGATGCCATAAACATTTCCTGAGGGTGTGATGCTAACTAGAGGCTCTGCTCTGTTTATCGCTCTGTTTTATTTTAAAGCAATCTGATTATAAAGAGCTGATTTAACTGGGAGTGCAACAGGAGAGCTGTCTGCCACTTTTTATCCAATCCACTTTATTTCTATAGCAGATTTCATAAACAAAACCGTTTCCAAAGTGCTGCACAGCACAAATAAAACATATCTAATGGAAATATAAAATAAAAGCTCTATTTAACTCCACTAGTCCTTGTTAAGTCAATAAAACTAGTAAAATCAAATAAAAGCAAGAGTACCAATGAATAATAAAAAGGTAAAAATAAACGTAAAAATAAAAGACACAGAGGACCACACAACTCACGCGGTGTAAAAGTCAGAGAATAGTTTTAGTTGTATTATTTCTTGAGTTTTCAGACAATATTGAAATGTTGTTGGCAGTGTTTGCTAATGAGGTACAGGCAGAACCCCCCAGTGTGGTGCCACTACAAAATATCAATTTTATTTTGGTTACACAGATGACAAACTGAGCCATTTGGACTTGTTTAATACAAAACTAATGATAAACTTGCTTAAGCTTGTCTTTTTGTGAGTTGCATTAGAAGTATTATTCCAGACAAACTTATTTTTGCACACCTTAGATTGTTTTTAATGTTTTACTGCTTATAATATAGAAACTGTGTAAAAACAAGTGCAGTCTAGATTTCTAGGAATACAAAATGACATTGTTTCCAGCAGAGGGAAAATTCATTAGACGACTTCATGGATGTATTACCACCTAATGATGTCACCAGGTGCTACCGGGTATTTGGAGCGGTGGAAAAAAACAACTTATTACGCAGGTTTACTCAAGCGTGTGAATTAAATGAAACACAACTCCAGGAATGTTTTTCATGAGGAAACAATATGACACAACTAGGAGCTGAAAATGTTGATTGAGCATAACTTGCCTTATGAAGGAGAGTTTAAAGTGCTTATTGGTATCTATGGTGAATATTTATTGTAGTTTTACATCAGTTAAGTGGCAATTTGTGAAGATTTGATGTTGTAAAATGACGCAGATGTACAAAGGAACCCAAATTAACACAAAATTCCTTCTTAAAGCCGACATATTATGTAAAGTTGACTTTTTAGATGTTATGTTATAACTCTTTCCCCTTGTATTTGGACTGATTCATGCATATTTTAGCTGTATTTAATCGCTTATTTCCAAAAAACTGTTAGCATTTAGAGGTTTGGAGATGTAGAATAATAATAAAGGATTACTCAAACATATGTGAATGAAACAAAACACAACTCCAGCTATGTTTTTGATGAGGTAACAGCATTATAACATGACTTAAAGCTCATTTTGAGTTGTCTATTTTGTGTAATAAGGGACCCATTAAATGCAGGATGCCTAATTTTCTAGGGTAGTAAGGTTTAGCTGTAGATACCGTTACCCTTTAGACATTAACATTAAATATTAGATAATAAAAAACTGATCTAATTCTGTCCTACTCTTTGTCTACACATGAGCGTACCTCACTTGCTGTAGATTGTGATGATTCAGCAGACAGGAGGCGGACGTGGCCCTGCTGAGGCCTGGAGCTCTCTGTCAGATGACTTTGGGTTTATTTGTGGGTGGCACATATGGTCCCGGAGCCTGGAGACTGCAGCTGTGATCACACTAGCCCCACAACGTGCTGCTTCTGCAGAAAGTGAGGACTCCCTGAGCAAAAGGGAACAATGGAAAAGGTATACAAGCTTCAGTGTAGTGTTTTGGGAGTAAAGGGAAATACCTGTGTTAGAGAAGTGCACGGAGGTCATTTTTTAATATATGTTTCTTATACATTACAAAGTGAGCTACTATTTTAGGCCTTAAACAATACATTTTTGTCATAAAAACACAGGTGGGTAGTACTTAAAGGGCCCATATCAGGCTATTTCCTGATCTGGTCATGATGTTTCCTCGTCAAAAACATACCAGAAGTTGTGTTTTGTTTCATTGACACATGTTTAACTCACAAACTTTGCATATTTAGGTGAGAGTTCTTCTCTCAATTAGTAAATAGAAACTGAAATCATTAATTTCACTTGTTACAGTCAGTTATTACACTTCTATGGTGTATTAATTTTGAACACATAACATATTTATACCACCATGTTGTATTTTATTGTTTTGTTTAATTGGTTATAACAAGTGTAATATTATCCTCTTTTCTAGGCGTGGTTGGTTCCCTTCCAGGATGGACTAACACCTAATGATGTCACTATTTGCAACCAGGTATGTTGAGCTGTGCAGAAAATGACAGGCTTTGCTCAAGGGTGTGTGAATTAAATGAAACCCCAAAAGCTTTAATATATAAACACTTGAATCTCTCAGAAAATGACTTAAAAGTGGTGAAATTATCTGTCCACGCAGCAAGATAATTTTACTTGACAAGTTATCTTAAAATAAACGACCTCTAGACTAGAATGAAACCGTCTCAGAACTAGTAAGTACATAATAAATCTGAAAACAATATAAATAACCTGATATAAGTTTTAAAATCTTGGTCAGATCAGAGAAATTTGTAGTCTGTTTGAAGAATCAATATCATTCTGCAATTAAAAGCTCAAAATGTTGTGTATTCCTGAGAGAGGGAGCTATGGGATTAAGTGAGATTGCAAAAGTCACATGATTGCAGAGTACACACAAGGTGGTCATTTTTCTCAATATTTCTTTGAATTTATGAGCAACTATTTTAGGCTACAGTTTTGTCGTGAGTAACCTTGTGTAGAAGTATAATTTAAAAGAGAGATGCTACTCCCACAATTACATTTGCTTGAATTTTTATGTTATACCTATTTTTTGTTGTTGTTGTTTGTCACTCCCCTCCCATAAAATAAAGGCAAATGTCAAGGTATTTTTCTTAGTTTAAAAAGTTACTTAAAGGCTTTATTCCAGATGGATTTATTGAAGAATTTGTACATAACTTTGCCTTGTTATTTCATATTTTACTGCTTATAATATCATAACTGTATAGTAAAATAAGTAGAAGTACCGGTAATTACATTTTTATTTCTATGCATACTAAAGGACATGGACGTACGCAGCTGGAAGACGGATTACATTATATTCTGGATGGATTACCACCTAATGATGTCACCAGAAGACACCACACATTTAGGCAGATTTACTCAAGGGGATGTGAATGAAATGAAACATCAACCTCGTTTTGGGTGAGGAATTAACATTAACACACAATTCGATTAAAAGCTCAAATATGGCCCATATTAGGCTATTTTCTGTGTTACAATGTTCTTGAATTTAGTGTTTTGTTTCATTCACACATGCACACAAACACACACAAACCCTGCAAATTCTTTTCTCAAACCGACAACTTTCCGTTCCACCTTGTGATGTCATGTGGTGATTCAGCTTTGTAGCGATAACAAGCCGTATCTGTGGTTCTCGTATTGATTAAACTACTCAACATTTCACTTTTTGTCTGCATCATGTGGCTTTTCCTTCAGAAGTTGTTCATGTAAAGCTGCTGTCTGATCCCGTACGGTGTTTTATATTTATCCTCCGCGGCTGTAAACTTTCCGTAGTCCATCACAAGTCATTCCCTGAGCTCCTGGATGCGACGCACGGTGTTTATGCGACTATAGCGGTTTTGGAGAACATATTTTGAAAGGGCATCACAAGTTTATTTTGCATTTCCCCTGCTAAAAATCCTGGAGACGCTCCTTGACAGTGAAAAATTAGAACTCCAACCTATTTTGAGCAGTGTGTAGCGTAATGACGGCTGTTGGACGTGCGTATGACACTTCTGGTGTAAATTGTCCGACGGGTTAAAATAGAAAGCGATGCCTGTGCGTATGCTGCTCGTGTGCTGTGCTGCTGCGCTTACACGCTGTTACACTTTGGAGTAAATTGGGGGTTACTCAAATGTGTGTGAATGAAACAAAACACAGCTCCAGGTGTTTTTGAGAGTGTAACATCATAACAGCTCACGAGAGTCAATTTTGCGTAATGTACGACTTTTAAAAATACGCCCGGAGGAGACTGCAGCCCCGCGATATGCTACCTCTGCAGAAACTGATGACTCCAAGAACAACCGCAGAATACACCTGTCCCCAACAATGAAATGTGTATACAAGCTTTGGGTTTTCAGTGTAGCTTTTGTAGTAAAAGAAAGTACTTGTATTCCTGAGAGAGGGAGCTATGGGATTAAGTGATATTGCAAAAGTCACATTGCAGAGTACACACAAGGCGGTCATTTTTCTCAATATTCTTTACAATTTATTATGAAGCGAGCGGCTATTTTTGGCTGCGAACCATATAGTATTTGTCATGGATAACCTCTGCAGATGTATTAAAAACAGAGGTGGATAGAACTCACATTTACTCGAATAACTTTTTAATGAAATTTAAGTAGTTTTCAGACACCATATTTTAGAGTAAAGTAACGCGACCAAAGCTTGTTGGCGATATGAAATGATTTGAACACTTGTGGTTCATGCAGATATGATTCAGTTTTTCTAATTCTTGTGGTATATTCTTTGAAAATACACCTTCAAAGTGCAAAAAAACAAAAACAAATTATAACTCCGATGTTATGTCCAATTACAATTCTTCTTACTTGAGTAGTAATCCTTTTTTCTCTTACTTTTGTAATTTATTCAACCAATATTTTGAAGTAATATTATGTAAAAGTAATGCTCGTCTTATTTGAGTACAATTTTGAGCACCTCTTATTAAAATCTATGGGGCAACTTTTAATATAGATAAAAATAGATGTAGTATGAATGACTATAATTGAAATTTGTGTGTTTCAGTGTGAGTTTTGATCGTACTGGCCGAGTGGTGCGCGTTCAGTCGAGATATTGTGGCTTTATTACAATAGATGTGCTTAGTCCCAATGCCCCCAACTATATAAACTCATTTGGTCCCTCGCTCAACACTTCTGCAGTAGCATTTTATTAGCCGCTCTACAAAATTGCATAACCTCTAACCACTATTATTACTAGTTGCGCAAACCATTTATGTAATGTTCTACTCTTTGCCAAGTCATGTTTTGTTTTATTTTTGCTCACCCTTTGAAAACCTTGCAGTATAATAACCAGAGCGCTCGCCTCACAGAAACAGCATCTTGGGTTCAAATTCACACAGCTTCAGGGTCAAGAGAGTCAAAGATGAACTTAATCTTTGTGGGTTAGTGTAAAACTTGCATTACCGATCATTGCCCTGTGTAGATTTCCACCCAAAATGCTTGTCAGGTGTATGTTGGTTGCTAAAATGTTTCACTGTATGACACTGAACTTATCGATCTTGCACTCATTCAATAACAGTTGTTTTTACTGTTTTTGGTTTTTGTATTTTACTGTTTTTATTGATTAAAAAACATTCTCGCTGCCCGTGGGGTCGTGTCTCCACAGATCTGACCTGTAACATGGCGTGGTAGCGTCACCTGGTTTTCTCCGAAGAGATGTTTATTTTGTTTATTGGTTTATTCGTCTGGTCACCGGCGCATCTCCCTTCAGAGTTCAGACGTGATTGACAGGTGGATTAGGCAAAGAAAATGTCACCAAGGACTGAAAAACATTGCAGATTTATTGTATGTCTTCCTCCAGAAAAGTTACGTAATACGCCTTTAAATATTAATAGTAGTGTCCATCGTAATCCAGTAGCCAAAAATAGGAATAGGAATAGGACATTTTTGACTCAATCTTAAACAATCGGCATCATCATCGGCCATGAAAAAACACATATTTGTTCATCTAATCTGAAAGTTTTGCCTCAAAATATCAGAAATTTTGTTGTTTCATTTAACAAGATTACTTTTTAAAATACTTTTTTATTAGCACAATAAAAATCTCAAAAGAAAATGACCTGTAAACGTGTCAGGCCATTGCTATTTGGAGATAAAATGTGTTTGTGGCTCATATAACTCACGTTTTAAGTCATGTACACTACTGCAGTGGGCACCAGACTGATATCCATCTGTGTAAAAATACACAGATACCATTCTGGATTTGCTGGGAGACAAGCAGGTGGCGTACCTTAATCCAGAAATATTACATAATACACTTTTAAATAATAATAGTAGTTTTCCACATAATCCAGGAGCCAAAAATAGGAAGTCAAATTTTGTCCCATAATAGGAGAAGAGCGTAAATTTGAGTAAACAGATTCATCCCACCGAAATAACACCGATCTGAACCAGATTAAACGTCAAATTTCAAAGTGCGGCGTGGTCCTTTTTTTCCCTCATTTCCTTTTTTTTTAACCCGACGTGGGGCAGATGGTGCGGCCGTGGCATATGGGGTAAAGCACAGCAGCAAAAAGCAGTGGCAGCAGCAGCAGCACCGGTGGTTTTCACTCGTGGATTATTCTGTAATGGTTTTTACTCTACACGTGTAAGCCCTGTGAGGAGAGCACGGGGACGGGGGGAGGACGGAGGGAGAGCGGTGAAAGAGGGGGAGAGGGAGGGAGATGAAAGAGAGAGACAATGGCAGCGTGAGGGGGGGGTAGAAAGGGGGTAGGCAGAGGGGGCAAGAGGAGGAGGAGACACAGGGGGATAGAGGTAGAAAGGGGAAGGTGAGGGGAAAAGAAAGAGAATGGGAGAGAGATGGAGGACAGGGGTAGGGAGAGGAGGCAAGAAGGAGAGAGAGGGGGAGGAGAGAGTGAGAGAAAAAGAGAGATAATGGCAGAGAGAGGGATATAAAATGGGGGAAGGCAGAGGGGGGCAAGAGGAGGAGGGTAGAGAGGGATAGAGAGGAGATGGAGACAGAGGGAGAGAGGGGAAGATGAAAGAAAGAGACAGTGGGAGAAAGAGGGAGGAGGGCTAGAGGAAAAGGAGAGAGGGATGAAGGGGGGGAGGCAGACGGAGACAGGGGGGAAAGAGAGGGGAAGGTGAAAGAAAGACTGAGTGAGAGAGGGAGGAGAAGGGGCAAGAGGATGATGGAGAGGGATGGCGAGGAGGCGGAGAGAGAATGAGAGAAAGAAGGACGGAGAGGGGGAAAGAGGAGGAATAGAGGGAGAGAAGGTGGAAGCACAGAAAAGGATAGAGAAGGGGAGGAGAGAGGGGGACAGAGGAGACCGGGTGATTGAGAGGGGGAGAAAGAAGGGAGAGAGAGAGGGGCATAGAGAGATGGAAGATAGAGGAGGGGATGAGAGGAGGGAAGCGAGGAGAAGCGAGAGAAGGGGAGGAAACAGACGGAGATACAGAGGGGGAGAAACGAGAGGGAGGGGACAGAGGAGGGGGAAGAGAAAGGGGGGGAGAGAGGTGGAGGATAAAGGAGGGGAGAGAGAAAGAGGGATAGAAGAGGGAGAGAGCGCGGGAGGGCCGGGTGTAGCGTGAGTTTGGGATTAGGACGCGACTCTGGCTGGGGCACTGGCACGGCTGCTGTTTATTCTCAAATCGCTCTCATTTCTCCAGATTAAGAGCGGTGAACGCATGAATGACACGAGGAAAAGATGAATGGGTAAACGGCTGTGGTCTAAACAAGCAGACAAGAGCATTAGCGCGGATTTGCTCTGCCTATATAATGTGGGATTGTACGCAGCAAACAGAGCAATATACATACAGTACATAATGATTGTTCTAATTTAACTGCGCTAACAATGCTACGTAATCTGCATTTAATCTGCTGTGGATGTTAGCATTTTATGTAAACAATAGCATGATTCAAAACAGGACCATGGGTGACAATTTTTCTAAATTCTAATGTTTTGTTTTTTTATTTGATGTATAGTTATCTATGGCCCAGTGTACTACAACTGTGTAACCTATATTCAAGTACAGTAAACAAAAAATACTATTATTATTATCGGACCTGAGGGTTTTTAGGGGCCCAGAATTTGACCCTCTTCCTATTAATTTATTTTAGAGGGGGGCCCATTTAAGGCGTTTTGCCCCAGGCCTCCAAAGTTCTGTTGACGGGCCTGTTCGTTATTACAGATCTCAAATAAAAACTGGATAAGGTGTTCCCACTCTGGCCTGGATCAAGACCGACTAGTGGCCGCTCCAGGTACTGCAGCTCCTGGGAGCTTAGGCCCAGAAACAATTCTCCCGTAGAGCGCAATGTCCGTGTTCGGCTGACAGGGCATCCGCAACTTTCACAAAGCTTGGATTTTGTAGGGATTCTTTTCTATTTTCACAACATAAACTTTTTAAATCCTGAAATCACTTAAAAGTTTGCTTTGCAAGACTTAGCCTAGCCCTGCTCTGAGCCCGCACTAGCTCCACTCCAGCAGCTCTTGCTCTGATTGGTCCAAATGCTCCATATTCTGCTCTGATTGGTCCAAACGCTCCATATTCTGCTCTGATTGGTCCAAACGGTCCATATTCTGCTCTGATTGGTCCAAATGGTCCATATTCTGTTCTGATTGGTCCAAACACTCCACACCGTGCTCTGATTGGTCCAAACGCTCCACGCTGTGCTCTGATTGGTCCAAACGCTCCACACCGTGCTCTGATTGGTCCAAACGCTCCACACCGTGCTCTGATTGGTCCAAACGCTCCATATTCTGCTCTGATTGGTCCAAACGCTCCACGCTGTGCTCTGATTGGTCCAAATGCTCCACGCCGTGCTCTGATTGGTCCAAACGTCACACGGGTGGGAGGCACTCGCCCGTGTTGAAGTAAATGCGGAAGAGAAAATTATTTTTGGGCCCATGCGCCAATGAGCACAGACCACTGAAAACAATACGACACCATCTTGTGTTCACCTTCCACATTTTATTATAGTTTTATGTTTCACAGTATAGTTATAGTATAGTATAGTATAGTATAGTATAGTATAGTATAGTATAGTATAGTATAGTATAGTTTTACAGACATAACAAGTGGGCGCTCAGTCTTCCCAGTGTAATACTAAATTGTGTCACTAGATGGAGTGAAGAGCTACTGCAGTTGTGAGAAATGTTGTAATAAAAATCTAAGGACGAAGATGATGAACCATAGACACAGAAATGGTTTTAGATATTAGCAGACGACAGGCATCTGCATGGGACCCTACAGCAACTAGGGCCCCCAAGCAGACCTTTGTGTTGATTTCCAATTGTTTGTAGATAGAAAATATAACATGACCAAGATATTTTTTTAAATACATTTTAATTGATAGCGCAATAAAAATCTCAAATTATGTTATTATAAAAATGACTTGTAAATATGTAAGGACATCTACAGGTTATGTTAGTGGGTCATAAAACACATCTCAAGTTATGTACACTACTACAGTTTGGGAAAAAAGGGGAATCTGATCTTATAAATCACCCTGCAGATACAAAAAAACAAACAAACAAACAAAAAAAAAAACAACATAAATGCATTTTTCTAACATATTACTGACCATCAAAACTTATTCAAGGTTCATTATTTGTCATGCAAGCCTGTGAGAGGAACACATGACACGATGAAATTTTGTTCCTCAAGGCCCAGTGATTAAAAGAGATAAGAAAAACAATAAATAAGCAACATTAAATAGTACATTAAGAGCATTGAGCAGTTCCAATGGACAAGTACAAGTGCATTTTTGTGACAAACTTGTATACATAAATGTGTGCAAATCCAAATTACGGTATATTACAACATTTCATTTCGGCCCTTATTCTCAACAGAAATAGCCCAAACTGTTCTGTGACTTTAGCACCGTGAAAATGAGCATCTTGTCACCTTCCATCTTGTGACTCTAACTACATTCACATTTGAGCACAACTCCCTTACAAAAGACATCCAAGTCCACACCTCTCTGTTATTGGTTCAAAACACTCACATCGGACCTGTTACATTATTAAAATTCAACTCTAATGTCTCACCTCTTTTCCACGTGACATCAGCCTATTGTATATGACGCCTCACGATCACACGGAGTTTACTTATTTATAAGGGGGCACCGTGCCAGCATATACTTTACAATGTCAAAAGAGCATTCAGATCATTCACTGTTCTTCTTTGCTTTCTACAGACTCAGTCCTGAATTACAATCTCCAGTGGACGGCCTGTTACCTTCATTTAAAGTGAAGTAAGAGACGCTCGCAGAGGGCACACAGCAGGTTACAAAGCAAATGGAATAAGAATTATATATAAAAAAAAAAAAAGTTCTGAAGCCCTAAATAAGACAAAATATTGTACACAGCTATATTATAATTGTTACCTAAGTTGTTGGTTATTAGCTTCTCCATTTTTTTCAGGTAAAGCATCAAAAAGAAAAAAGAAAATTGTAAATATTTGGCCCTTTGAAAGTAAAATAAGTCTAAATAATTCCAGTTTACAATTTAAGTTGTTGTATTGGTTATGATTAGTTATTAGCTTCTCCATTTCAGGTAAAGCATCAGAAATAAAAAAAACAAAACAAAAACAAATTGTAAATATTTGACCCCTTGAAAGTAAAATAAGTCTATTATTCATTTTGAGTCACATTGTCTGAAAGGCTTATCGTAAATTGTTCCTTTAAAATCATCTAAAAATAATTCCAGTTTACAATTTAAGTTGTTGTATTGGTTATGATTCATTATTACCTTCTCAATTTTTTTCAGGTAAAGCATCAGAAATAAAATAAAATTTAAAAAAAAATCTAAATATTTAACCCCTTGAAAGTAAAATAAGTCTATTTATTATTATTATTATTATTATTTTAATTGTCTGAAAGGCTTATTGTAAATTGTTCCATTAAAAATTCCAATAATAATTCCAATTTGCAATTTAAGTTATGATTTTTTTTATTAGTTTCTCAATTAGTTTCAGGTAAAGCATCAGAAATATATATATTTATTTTTAAATTGTAAATATTTGACCCCTTGAAAGTAAAATAAGTTGATTATTCATTTTGAGTCACATTGTCTAAAAGGCTTATTGCAAATTGTCCCATCAAAATAATCTAAAATCATTCTAATTTGATATTTAAATTGTTGTTTTGCTTATGATTAGTTATTAGCTTCTCCAAAGGCTTATTGTAAATTGTCCCATTAAAATAATCTAAAAATAATACCATCCATCCATCCATCCATCCATCCATCTTCTTCCGCTTATCCGGGGCCGGGTCGCGGGGGCAGCAGTCTAAGCAGGGGCTCCCAAGCTTCCTTCTCCCCAGCCACTTCCTCCAGCTCCTCCAGACGGACCCCGAGGCGTTCCCAGGCCAGCCGAGAGACATAGTCCCTCCAGCGTGTCCTGGGTCTTCCCCGGGGCCTCCTACCGGTGGGACATGCCCGGAACACCTCCCGAGGGAGGCGTCCAGGAGGCATCCGAACCAGATGCCCGAACCACCTCAGCTGGCTCCTCTCGACGTGGAGGAGCAGCGACTCTACTCCGAGCTCCTCCCGTGTGACCGAGCTCCTCACCCTATCTCTAAGGGAGCGCCCGGCCACTCTGCGGAGGAAACTCATTTCGGCCGCTTGTATCCGCGATCTCGTTCTTTCGGTCATTACCCAGAGCTCATGACCATAATAATACCAATTTACCTCAAAAAAAAAATCTAAATTTTGCCTAATAAACCTGAAACTAAACCAGGATTACATCATGACTAAACCAAGCTCAAAACGGGGCCAAACCAGGACACACTATACCGCAGATATAACAGTATAATTTTATTACACTGAAATCTGATGATGCGTCTCTAATTCTATTCTGAATCCCTGGAAAATCTCATCTCTTTTTTCATACAGATCCACACGCCCTCCGGTGCGTCTCAAACCCAACAAACAGGATCATACAATCAGATTTGTCAATGAATTTACAAATAAAATCAAATTTCTCTCACTTTAGATTAACAGAGATTAATGTTAAGATCATTAAGTCTGTAGAAACTGGCAGTGTTTTTCAGGCACGTGTGATTTTTTTTTTTTAATGTATTTATTTTATTGGAATGCCCCTTGACGTGCCATCTCGTTTTCAAGGGGGTCCAAAAACACAAAATATTAGTAATACACAATACAATACAATACAACAGACAGAATAACATACACACACACACACATACACAAAGACAGACACTTTTTTCCTTTATTTTTTTACATGTCCCTGATAGGCTAATCCATCTGTCAATCACACCCATATAAAAATAGGATATTCATCAGTGATCAGACTCCCTTGTTCATAAAGTATTGAAGAAGTGTGAATTCTGCATCCCAGGAAATTCATTTTTTGTTTAAATCTTTTTTATTTTATTTTATGGTTGAAATAATCACACTTAAGGCAGTGTCCACCAGCAATCTGACCAGAACCAAAGAAGCATCTTGGATGACCTGAGTTTAGAGTTTAGAGTTAATTTACTTCTTTTAGTTCTATAAATGTACCCCACTTATATCCCTACTCATTTGACAAACTGTTGTTTTTACTTTTTAAAATGTTGCTTGGTAGGAAGTGATACCTTGCTTTATAAACGCTGTAAACCCGAACAATCAAAGTAATTCAATAGATTAAGTTGTGTATACTCAAAGTTTTAGAAATAGTACGTTTAACTCATATTTTTTGATTAAAGGTGTGGTTGTGGGTGTATGTGAGCGTAACTTAAAAAAATAAATGAGGTACAACTTAGTAGATTTTTAAAAATGATTTTTGTAATTTTCTGCAACAACAAAACACACAAACAAAAAGAAGCCCTCGAAACAAATTTGCACATATAAATATTGGCATATATACACATTTTTTTGTGTATCCCCAAGGTGCACTTACATTACCTTATACAGGCATATACGTACATGTACATTTTGACATTTTCCTTTCCCTTTTCAGATAACAGTGTGTTGTTTTACGCTACTTTGTCCAGATAAAGTTTAGCCATTGTCCACGGGCCAACGATGTGTTTGTTTTTTGTGTCCAATAGTTGGGCAGCCTGCTCCATAGAAATTAAATCCAAAAAGTCCTTGTACCAATTGTCTATGTATAAAGCACTTATGTTTACGTTTCTTCTAGTCCATCATAATGATACGTTTAGCTGACAACTTAGTAGATTTAAATTATCGTATTTTCCGGACTATAAGCCGCTACTTTTTTCCCAGGCTTTGAACCATGCGGCTTTTACAAAGGAGCGGCTAATCTGTGGATTTTTCTTCCACCGCTAGGGGCGCTCTAACCGGAATTTCAAAAACAAGATAGACAGAAAATTAATGCAAAGAAGAATACGCTATGTTTTATTTAGCAGATACAACATGCCCAACAAATTACTAACTGGTAATTATTTTCAAATCCTCAACCTTTCATCATGAAAAGCACACAAAGGAGTTTGTATGATGCAAGTTTTAAGTTGAAGGCATCGATCTTGCTCCAGGAAGGAAACCGCTGTAGAGCCCTGCACCCGCGGGACCCAACACAAAACAGTGTGGCGCAGGACATATTCTGAAAGCTTATTGTAGGCAGGAGCGCGACCGCACGACGCGGGAGTGGGACTGAAGAATGCGGGAGCGGGACTGTCCCGCGCAGACCGCCGTGCTGCTGTAAGCTTGGCGTCAAAGTGACTTGTGGTTTCACTGCACAGGAGAAATGAAGGTGAATCAGTTACCGGTTCTTTTCTGTTTTTGACCTCGTTTTAATCAGCACAGTTGCTGCCGTGTTAAAAGGCACTGTTCAGAAAGAATCTGTTCAAGTACATAAATGTACATTTACAGTACAAAATCGTTCTGTGTATGCAGTAAATATCTCATTTTTCAACATATCAGCGGTTTATAGCCCGGTTGCAGCTTGTATATACTTTTTTTTTTTTTTAATCTAAAAATAGAGTGGATGCGGCTTATATACCGGTGCCTCTATAGTCCGGAAAATACGGTACATCTGGTGTTATAGCTCAAAAATACCTAGAAAAACAGGCATATTGACTGTGAGCAGAGTTGCCTCTCCACAGATCTGACCTGTAATTTGACCTAGTTTTGTCTTCAAGATAATGGAAAGGTTTAATGCCACACTGTGAAACATCTCGGGCAAAGCAATAACATCAACATGGAGAAGAGCAAGTTACACAAAGCACCTTTAAAAAAAAACATTCTTATTTGAACTTTTATTTTTGCACAAATTATTTTTTCAAGCTAAAGTTTTATTTTCATATCAGACAGTTTCGACTGTTCGGTCTAGCGATCTTCTCCAGAGTGGCCACATGTTGCTGCTGTGATGTGTCTCGTCACCTGTCTGGATATTAACAGAAATCTAAAAACGGCGCAATATGGTCTCTTTAACTTCGCTCACCAAAATCTGCACACAAATATTCCAAAACACCAAAAACATGACATTGTTGATAAATAAATCTCCAAATGTGTCATGGTGATTTAAAAGTACCACTTGTGGAGTTTAATTGCAGTAATAATTTAGCATAAGCGTCATCATCCTTCTCCGTTTGAGTGTTTTTATTTGTTTGCACACTTCTCCTTCCTCTCCCCTCACTCCTCCAGCTCCAGGTGTGTCCTAGTGACAAAAAAAAATAAAAAATCAACAGTTTCCTTCTGTTGTTTTGCCCTACATTTACAAGATTAGGCCAGCAACTCCGCAATGTGTTCCCTAGCATCTCTCTCTCCGCGCTGGGAGCTGGAGTTTTACTTTCGAACTCAGCTGTGAAAGCAATTTTGCGACTTGAGCAACTGTGCCTAGCTAGCACCTCCACCGATAGCACTGCTGCTTCTTACTACCACAGACCACAGTACAGAGACCACCCCCGGGCTACACCGCCTTGTTCCCGGGTATTTTATTCAATCATCCTTCCATTAAGCCAATCCTCCAGCGTCTGCCCATTACTCAAAAAACAGCAGTGCCCATTACTCAAAACAATTAAGTTAGAAAAACGTGACACTGGCTATTCTTATTTTTATATTTTTGTTGCTTTTGTCGGTATGCACTTTCCAATGATCAAGTGTTCATTGTAAAGTCCTTACCGTAGCACGCCGACCGCTAACCGTTAAGAAGGCCGTTAGCGCGTGCATCCCTATGTAGGAGCACACTTGATTAACCCTGGCATATCTGCTGACTGGTGAAACAGAGGGTAGCTCCAGGTCGAGGGGGGTGGGGGTGTGGAGAGGGAGGGCGGATAGGCACGGAGCACATGGGACACGCAACGCTCCCGGTACAGGTCCCTATGGAGGAAAGGTAAAATGTGTGGTAAGCATGATTTGATCTCAGTGCTGCCATGTACCAAACACAGGCTAATCTTGTAACGGGGGATTTATGTATGTCAAGGTGCAAGATGGTGGAGCTACAGGGGTTTTCAGGAGGAACATGTTCGGATTTGATAGTGTTTACTCCATAGGTATGTGCATAGTCAACCGTAACAAAAGAGAAATTCAATTCTGTTAATTGGACACATGTTTTTGACAAAAATTAGGGCTGTCAGCGTTAACGCGTCAATCGCGACTAGACTAATGCAATCCACAATGCCTTTTGGCCCTTCTACACATCAGTAGGCAGCTCCTTTGGCTGTTTTGCTTTCAAACTTCAGAGCGTGTTTCAGTAAACTTACCACTGTGATGAAGACTTTTGAACTGTTTATTTGACTTTAAAAAACTTCCAGAAACTACAATTTAAAGTCAAGAGTTAAATGCAGCCTGTGTCAAGCAGAATTTCAGTACCAGCAAAATACATCTAGTCTAAGTTAGCACCTCCAAGCTAAACATGCAGGTGCCAGCGACAGGAGCGTCCCAGGCAAGCCTCAGATCAGACAAACTACAATTTGGCAGAGTCGCCACAGACCTGTGGATAATCACATGGCAAAGAAAATAACTACAGCCATTGCTAAATGGGTACGAATCGCTTTACATTATGGCTTTAAAACTGTCTAGAAATGCAAAATAACACAATTTTAAACCTGCAATTCAATATGCGATTAATCGTGATTAACTATGGAATTTCTAATCTTAAACGAGATTTTAAAAGTTTATCGTTTGACAGCCCTAATCAAAATGCATACAAAACCTCCCCCTAAAGCCACTTCTTATATAACAGAAAAAAGCTCTGCGAATTGTGCACAATGTCAAATTTAGAGAACTTACATATCCACTATTTTTAAAGGCAAAAGTGCTCTGATAATGCACTGTAAACCCAAATAAGTTACCAGAACTCCAAAAAAAATGAGGCTATCAATTGCCTCAGTTATTTAAAGTTGATGAACTTAGAAGTCACAATCTTCCAGAACTTAAAAGCTCGGATCCCTCGCTAGTTGTACCTTTTGATAACAGCTGAATTAAAAGTGCTCATTTAGCTCAATTCAAATATTTGCAGTTTATATGACTCATAGTTTTCCCTTAAGGCAACTCATGTATTTTCATTTATTATGCCTTAAAATCGGAAGTTTTCAGACCACTGGGATAAGTTCATTTATCCTGACTTTATAATGACTTTCAGTGTTTAAGTACTTAATAAATGTAAGTGAGTAAAGTTTATTTATATAGTAAAGTGCTTCACATGCAAAAGATAAAAACCAGCACAATAAAGCACATTCATAATCAAATCAGTCATAGTAGCTCTACACCTGAGGGGGCGAGGACACTTGCTCAAAGAGGAATGTTTTTAGTTGCTTTTTACAAACTTCTACACTAGGGGTGTGTTCAAAAAATCGATACGGGGATACATCGTCGTGGGCCTCTTGGCGATACACGTATCGATACGGAGGCGTCAGTATCGATATTTTACATGCAACAAACATTATTTATGAAGCTTCAGCAAACTGCGTCTGATAAGTGATCCTTGCACTGCGCATGTCGTATGGTCAGAGCAGCATTCCTTCTGCACTACAGCCTTGTTAAGGCCGTATCTTCAGTTTACTTTCATCAAAGGAGCTGCATGTCGGCATACAGCCTTGTTAAGCCATGTTTACACCCACCCGCCGCCGCCGGCCATTACACAACATTAAAAAGTCAAGCCAGATATTCACCGTACTTATTTTTCCAGTATTGACCTGCTGCACATCGTTTGAAAGCTTAATTCCTCAGAAAAACCACCATATCATTCATTTTATGCCACACAGCCCAAAGAGCCAGAACTTATAATTCCCGAAAATATTCATCGCATTTCTTACCTTTGAGCCGGTTCTGTCGGTCCGAAACGGGTCCAGTCCAGGAATCGCTGTGCTCAATTAGTCCGTAACAGTCCACAGAAAAAGAATATCCAGTTGCTTTTTTCATAAAATAATTCCATGTGGAGAAATAATCCAGAAAGTCCGAGTTTGTCTGAATGGATGAGCGACGCATCTCTCTACTACTCTCGCTCTTGGTCCTTAGCATAGCTAAACGCTTAGCTCCTGTTAGCGGTGTGGGGTATGTTTGTTTTCTCCACACTCTTAGCTACAAAACAAGCGTATCCAGGCTTCGGTCCGGCTACGGGGCGCCGCGCTACAGCTTGGGGAACAAAACGAGTGCGTCCAGTTAGCGGCGTATTACCATGACCGAGGGACAGTTCCACGGCAAAACCTCTTCAGTCATTGGTTCTTTCAGGAAATGATTGACAGATCTGAGTAGCCTATGAAAAGACGATTTCAGCGGTGGGCCCCATGTGGGGCAGAGGTGCTGTAGTGATAGGCTCCATGCGCTCTGTGTACGGAGACTCTCTCTCTCCTCCTTTTACGCACACGAGACATATGGAGCGAAATGTTTTGGCTTGTTTTAGTTATTTATCTTAAGAAAACCTGTCTAAGTTTCAGAAGATGGTTTATTTATTATACATGACATCTTATTACAGTTTGAACATCTGGTGCATATTTGAACCCTTGTGCCGAGTGTTAACAGGTTAATCAAGGGCAGTTTCTGCCTTACAGCTTCTTCTGTTACACTGGAACTGATGCACCAAAATAAAAAGAACATTTGAGGAAACATCTGTCTTTTTTTTTATTATAGGTTACGTAATGTAAAATATCGGGATACGTATCGCCTTGAAGACCATGTATCGGGAAACCCCTGTATCGCGAATCGTATCGTATCGAGACCCCTGTATCGCGAATCGTATCGTATCGCAAGGTTGTTGGCAATACCCACCCCTATTCTACACTATCTAGAGAGCGTAGGTAAGGAGGCAGTTCATTCCAGAGTTTGGGGGACGGCTTGAAAGGATCTGTCGTCTCGCGTTTTAAAACTTGTCAGAGGGACCATTAGCAAGTTTTGCCTGGTAGACGTCAGGCAGTGGGCAGAGGTGTACGGCTTTATCGGGTTTGATGTAGGTCATGTAGAGCCCTAACGGTCAGAACCAGGATCTTAAAGTGGACACCGAAAAGAAAAGGGAGCCAATGTAAGGATTTTAAGATGGGTTTAAGATGGGAGTGATATGCGCTCTCCTACCGCTGCGGGTCAGAAGCCTTGTGGCAGAGTTTTGGACCATTTGCAGCCGGATTCCATCGTGCTCAGAGAGTTAAACAGACTGTAACAAAAGTCTGCATGGAATACCATTTTTAACTCGGCTTTAGAAATCATCGCGCAAAGTTTTGGTATGTTTCGCAGTTGGAAAAAGCAGTTTTTAGTGAGTTGCTTAGAGTGGAGTTCTAAAGTCATCACATCATCAAAAAATACTCCTAGATTAGGTCGATCTGTTTAATGTCACGCTGTGGAACATTCAAAGCAGACCAATGACATAATAATCTCAGAAACAAGAAGGTGACGGACCCACAGCTGAAAAGTTAAGGTTTTCTGGTTTTCTGGCTGCGAAACATTCCTCACAAAGCGATAGCATGTCCATGGAGACAAACAAACAAAAAACACAAACGAAGCAAAACGTCCACACAGAGGCATTAGTGAAAACAATCTAAAACAGTCAACACAAGAGCCACTGAACAGCCCGATAAGCTGCTGGCTCAATACCCGTGAATAAAACCAAAACATCACCACAAGATTAAAGCCACATTTGGTATTTAGCATTTTATTTAGGATTGGTTTAGCCGCGCTCCGTTGACCATTTCCTACTTTATTTTTGCCTTTTTTGAGATCATTTTAACTTGTCCACACAGCACTTAAAGGTGCATTGTGTGACTTTACTGGTGGATGGTCCGCACCCTGCTTTTCTCCATTGAAATATTTTGTCTGGAATGTTTCACAGTATGGCATTAAACCTTTTTATCTTCGTGGAGACCGAACCAGGCCAAGTTACTGGTCAGATCTGTGGAAAGGCGACCCCGCTCACAGTCAGAATGCCTGTTTTTCTAGGTATCTTTGAGCTATAAAACCACCTGTAATTGAATAAATTTAAGGTAGAGCTGTTTAATGTTATATTTTGGTACATTTTAATCAGAACTCCATCTCAATAGCAGATGATGGACCCTTCCAATCGTAATATTACACAGTGCAGCTTTAAGTTAAATACAAGACCAGAATCCACTCGCTTGATCGTTGACTCGATCCACTTTATGAGGCAGGTTTATGACATGTGCAACAGCTGCAGTAGACAATGTGTTTCATATTCCAGACCCAACACTGTCACTATAAATAATAGATGGCAGATAGTTGCGTATTCTATTTGCCTGCCCGTGTTTTTGAGGACTTGCACAAAAGTTCGACACAAGACAACTTAACTACAGAAACGGCAGCTTCACCGTCGGGTCAGCAGAGGAGCGACTTTCCACTCCAGCCACTTTACGGGTGACTGCTTTGGTAAAGGTTACTGCCAACAAGAGAATGTACTACCTGAACGTAAGCCACCGGAGTGTTCATAGTTCGTCTGCAAGGTCCCATGGGCCTTATGTATACGAGCATCTGTCACCCGCTTGTCTCCACGGAGATGCTAATGAATGTTTCCCAGTATTGCATTAAACTATAAACACATTAATCTTTCATTCATTTAATTACAATTACGGGGAGTCCATTTTAATTATATAGTCACCTGCTTTTCTCCATATACAAGTTTAATGCCATTATGTGCGGCATTTTAGATAAAGCAATAACATCTTCATATCTCCATGGAGACAAGCAGCTGATGTACCTCAAGAAAGGTTACATATTGCACCTTTAAGTTAATGCTATGTTATAATAACCAGATATACTTATTAAAGCTAATATTTTTAGATTAGATAGGCCCCACAAACACTTACAAATGGTAGCTTTAAATGCCTTATATGCTAAACAGGTTGAGATAGGCTAAAAACTAAATGGCTAATGGTGTATTTTTTTGTTATAGTTGCTAGGGAGCATGGTTATTTTATAGTTTGTTTTTCTATTAATGCCAAATGCCCTTCCAGCTGCAACCAGCCACAGTATGTACATATTGGGACTGGGTAATCTAACACTATGACAATGAAACGTCTAAACTATCTTATTAAAGTGAACCTTTAACTGTTTTGAAGAAGGAATAGTCATCCCACAAATTACTAGTCAACAAATCTATTGTTTCTTCAAGTATACTTTGGTAAGTGGTCAGTAGTCACATTTTTATATACAGTCGCACTTTTATATCTTCAAGGTACTCAAACCATTTTTACATCAAGGAACCACTCAGCCATTCACACACACTCCTTAAGTGGATTAAGTGTCTTGCCCAAAGACACAATGACAACATACAGTACTGTGCAAAAGCTTTAGGCAGGTGTGAAAAAATACTGTAAACAAAGGGTGCTTTTAAACATATAAATAATGATTGTTTTTTTATCAATTTACAAAATGCAACGTGAGAGAACAAAAGAAAAAGCCAAAGTGATTAAGAACTCTCTTCAGTGTAAAGAAGTTGTGTTGTGGTGATGGTCTGGCCCCACAGAGCCCTGACCTCAACATCATGGAGTGTGTCTGGGATTAACATGAAGGGACAGAAGGATGTGAGGAAGCTCCATCCACACAAGATCTGAGCTTAGATCTTCAACATGTTTTAAACACCGACCAGCCCAGTTCCTTCAGAAACTGTCTGCAAGTAAACATAGAAGAACTGATGCTCTTTTGAAGGCAAAGCTCACACCAAATATTGGGTTGATTTAGATTTCTCTTTTGTTCAATCACTGCATTTTCTTGATTGATGAAAATAAATGATTAACCCTTCCATTTTTGAAGGCGTTCCTAATTTACAGCATTTTTTCCACACCTTTGACTGGATTTGAACCACTAATCTTCAGATCAGTGGACAAACACTACACCAACTAAACTACTGTCGCTCCACTGAGCAAGCCCTTTGGTATAAATAAATTCAGATTCCCTATTTCTAATTTCTAATCATGCCTGGAAAAATTCAAATCGAAATAGATGAAGAGCAATTATGACATTCTCCCCACTTCTAGAAAATTACTGCACCCTCATAGAGTTACACCAGTACACAGATGACATTAAATACTCTGTGACACTAATACACTAACTTTCCCCCTTTAAGCCCTTTGCACCTTTACCCTGATTCAGCGTGACACCTGTCTAAATGATGTGAAACCCTCTTTCATTTTCTACCTGCTCTGAGTTAATGTGCAGAGATTAACAGTAGTGTCTTATGAGCTTTATCAGGTGCCCCGTTCTCAGAAATCCTATGAGCGATTGATGGGCTAAATAATTGAGTGGCTAAGTCCACTAGCCTTACCTCCCAGGGGTGCACAAAGTGGTTTGGAGGCTGCAGCACCATGGACAGCGACTCGGATAATCTGTCCTTGTGGAAAAGGTGAGCTTCACTTTCAGCCATGGCACAAATACTTAGAGGGCTAAACACAGTGCCAACTCCAAGCAGAAGTCACATTGTTAAGTATTTATAGTGCAAATTCAAAGTTAATAGTAATTATGAAGAAACAGTAGCGGATTGTAATTACAATATTGGGCAAAAATTTGTGTTAATTTATTCATAAGATAAAGATAATAAGATGTTTTGCCATTCATTCAATTGGCTTCTTAAATTCTGGTCAGATTTTTGGTGGACAGTCATATCTGTCTGAAGGGAGGAGCTAACTAACAAACCTATTTGTTTACAGTTTTGTTTGTTCGCTACATCTATTGAACTACAGTAAGAGTCTGTCCTTGAGTCATATTTTGCCTAATTGTTCATGATCCTGTTGGCTGCCTTCACACCTCTGAGCTGGAACAGGCTATCATTATTATTTTCTTTGTTTTGATTTAGGTCTGAGGACAGGATTATAAATAGGAATTAAATTATGTATAATCCCCCCCATTCCTGTTTAAAGTCAGAGTGTCTTTCCTAACCAAAAGTAGCCTGTTTAATTCCCTTTTCAAACCATTTCTTTTCTTTCGCTAAGATCTATACCTCACTGTTTTCTAATGGAGTGGTTAGTGGCTTTGAGATGGAGATGCACAGCAGACTGGGGTCCCGTGTTGCTTCCTCGTCTGCATTGGTACATCCTCTTGTGAAGTGGTTTTGTTTCATCAAATATAATGTTCACTGCAGTCTCAACTACGCTGAACGGAGGCAGATCGCATTGCTTCATTTGAGGTTTTGTCCGTTGGGTGGACCATTTTCTGTTTTACGATTGAATAGACTTGGATTTCATGCTGTCTGGAAATCCTCTGTAGCTTTTCAGACACACCAGCAGGAATCATTACACCTTTTTTCCTAGTTCTGATTCTCTGTTGTCAGTTTTTTTTTTAAAGCTGTCTTGGGTCTATTCAAGGCCCATTTTGGATATCCACAGGCAGAGAAGGCGTCTGCGCGCTTTGTTCTTTTATTTTTCCCTCTGTGCTTGTAGGAACCACTTGAGCGCTGTGTTGTAAAGTTCGAATAATGATTTATATCAATCGATAATATAAATGGTCGCTCCTGCTGACCCCCTCGTCACTTTCTGAGAACGATCAATAATACCAAATGGGATATTCTTTCAACTGGATTAGTATAGTAAAAATGTCTCTTTCATTGCAGAAACACATCTCAAGAAGGTTAAAAGGCGTCTACCTGATTTTAATGTATTCTTGTCAAGATAAATGACTCTTCATGTCACGCATTGTACAGTAAAAGCTGCAAAATTAGACTGAGATCTTATGAGACTTTAAAATATAATCTGTTCATTTAACATAACATTGCACGTCGTTACTAAGGATTATGGGAAACCAGCTGCCTGAGACTATACCAGACACTTGATTCTCTGTCATGGCGCATTTTCAAAAGTGACAAAAAAAGCAAGAGACGCAGAAATTTAAAAAGTACAAGGAAACAACTGCTTGACACTACTCCAGTTCTTCCTGTGTCATGGTGCGATATCACTGAAAGAAAGTTTGAAATCAGGTACACGCCCTTTAAGACAATAAAACAGACAATATTTATAGTAAAATTTGGTTTGCAAATAATTATGAAGACACATGTAGTGTACAGTATAGTAGACGGACAGTTCTTTACGTTGTTGTGTGAATTACAAATGAGTGATTTGGAAAATGCCCCTTTTGACAAATGCTGTTGCTGCATAAAAATACACATTTTACTTGAACTAAGTGAGCTACAGTGCTTAAAAAAATTATTAAACCATCACCCAGTATAAGATGTTTGCCCAGGCTGCCGTAATTGAACAGTATTTTTGTTTTTATGTTTCGTTAATGGTTAATCCACCAGTATATGCAAGATCTTTTTTATCAAAATGGCACCTTTAATGATAATATAACTATCGTTGCTGTCCATAAATGTTCAAGTTTAATGTTTTCCAAAAATGACACCAGCGTCTCATCCAAAACAAGTCTCTGGGAACAGCTGAAACTATTTGGAACTCGGTAACAAAAGAGACTTTGAAAAACGACATAAAAACAATGCAGCGAGAATGCAGCTGTTCTCTGCGCCAAAGGGTTTACACAAAATACTCACATTTTTGGTCATTATTTGTCAACAAGGACTATTTTGTTATTCCAATCGGCCATTTTCTTAATGAATAACAATTATTTCTGTTTTCTTGTTTTCATGACAGGTGGTCTAATAAATTTGTTAAGCACTGTATGTAACTTTTCAGATAAAGGATCCACCACGGCGGATTTACGGTTCAGATCTGTGGAGAGGCAACCAACAATTTTAATGCCATACAGCAGATCATTTCAGACAGTTATAACATCACTATGAAGACAAACAGATGGCCCCTACATTAACACACAACCAAAAAGTTTTCGAGATTGATTTTTTTTTCTTTTTCTTTAGTACTACATTACACACATCAAATAATAAACTGCTGCAATCACCATTATTGAATTTATTGACAAAATTAAATTCATCCCGTGATATTCATTAATCCCGCACATTAAAAGTGCAACTCGGCGCTACATCCAAACTCTTTAGTCGAACAGTTTGCAGCTGGATTTGCTACAGCTCTCACAAAACACCATCCAGAGACCCACTGAGAACCATATGAAACTACCACACGTCTGGCTGCTAAGGCTAATTAACAACACAGTGAGAGCTGCTGCGCTCAGAGCCAAACTTATAGCACGACACAGACTCCAGTGGCCCTATAGTGGAATCCAGTTACGTAACATAATTAAATCACAACATTGTAAATAATTAAGATCTGTTTGATTTCAATTGGGTCCTATATTCTCATTACAATGTATAATGTTTTTTTTTCCTCGGCTGCGCTCATTGCCGCAGCGTGCCATCTGCCGCTTCATTTGAGTAATTATTTAAATGACTATGTTCAAGCGATGTTATTTTAGAACAATAATTTTCAATTTTGAGTTGAATTTTGTAGCTTCTTTGCAGAGTTTCATGGTGTTTTTTTTCCTGATAGAACTGAGAACTGATTTAAAAATGATACATAAATTGTAGATACATTCATTTACAATAGTTTGTTAGGTTAAGTAGGTCATTAGGTTCTTTTTCCAGACCAAGAGTTTGTTTTCATACCTGACCTGCTTACTAGCGGTCTTCCTCAGAGTGGTCACATGATGTTGCTGAGACATAACTTATCGGAAGACAAAATGAACCTCATTGGACTATAGGTTAAGTAGGTTTTGCTGTTTTAAAGCTATTATCTGTAACTTTATTTTATTTGTTTAGTAGATAGCGGATGGGAAACCTGTTTCCCCCTCTCCTCACCTATGTTTGTTCAGGCTCACCGATGCCCTCTGGTCTTTGTCTGTCTGACCAAAGCTGGCACACTATCAAACAGCAGTAATGTAGATGCCATCTAGTGGTGATTTTTGAGAATACAACAGGGTCAGACTGGCCAGTCTAATTACAAATGGTAGCTTTAAGTCATAAAATACAATAAAAAAGAGAAATTCTGAACTTTCAGCACCATGGATAGTTACTTAGCCAACTGCATTGTGGTTAATTATACTAACTTGGGACTGGCACAAAGCGGAAGAAGATGGATGGGACTGGCACAAGAGGTACAGTGGTTGTTATTATAAAAATGCTGACAACAAAACACAGAAAACATTTCAGCACCATGGATAGTTATGTAATCATTTACTTTTCTTTAAAGATGCACTATGTACATTTTCAGGTGGAAGATCTGCCACCTACTTGAGTCCACGGAGATGTTTTCTTTTTGTTGCTTTGTTTGGAATAATCCACAGTATGGCATTAAACATATCTATCTTCCATTTATTCAGTTACAGATGTCTCGAAATATACCTTGAAAAACATGCATTCTTACATGCATTCTTACTGTGAGCATGCTCGCCTTTCCGCAGATCTGACCTGTGACTTTGTCTGGTGGTGTCACCTGCTTTTATCCATAGAGATACATATATTTAACGTGATATTGTGGAACATTCCAGAGTAATTACATATCCTGACCTAATAGTGACCTATTCTCAGAAAAGTTGCTCAGTGCAGCATTAAATTACTTTAAATTTATGACAGAACTTTTAATTATATTGTTAGATTATTACTTTGGAAGCAGAGCTAGGACTGTAATTTAGTGCTATTACACAAAATTAGATCAAAACAAAGGAATTTCAACATTTCAGAACCATGGAGAGCTACTGAGCCAACTGCTTTTTGTGGATCATGGTAAAAACTGGAATGCTATTTTGAGTTTCCCCAATCTACCAGCTCTTTCAGTGAGTCCAATTATGTGCCTGTGACTTTTCTTACATGCATTAGAACATTAAGGCAGTGCTATGTGGGCATAATTAACAATGCATAACGCTTTTAAAAGATTTATTACATGTCGTATCTCATGATTACTTGAGCTTTTTCACATATTACTTATTTTTACTGGTAAATTGTGTCAGATTTACCTACACTACACAAAAATGACTCTTGTGAGCTTCAAGTCATGTTCGAAAACCTTCTGAAAAACACACCCGAAGTTGTGTTTTGTTTCATTCACACGTTTCAGTCATCTCCAAATCAGAATCGGAGTTTTCCATTCGAGAGGATAAAGCCTAAATATACAGTATTTGTGTGTTAAACGTGTGTGAATGAAGCAAAACACAATTCCAGGTATGTTTTTGCTGAGAAAACAACATTACTGTTCATAAAATACGGTAATATCGGCTCTTTAAACATTTAAGCATTGCAAGATTGATAGAGTTAGATAGTCTTTTTTAATTTGTTAATGTAAAAACTTGTTAATTCCGTGGTATGCAATGACTTGAAGTGTAAAAAAAAGAAATACAATATAATGAAAGGACATGGGTGTGACAGATTCTGTTGGGAATACACCAGGGTTGACATATTGATATAGGTATTGTCTTTTGCGTTGGGAATTTTAAACTGCTCCCACTGTTTTTACTCATTAACACTGTGACTGTTAATGAAGATGAGCCGGGGGTGATTAGCTGAGTAGTCCTATAGGCGGAGGATGCGATATGAACTGGGTAGAATATTAGGTACATGTTTAAAGTAGCTGTTCATATGTGGAGAAAAATGGACTGACTGAAGTTGAAGTAAGGGTCAAGACGTCAGCGGAGAATGTATGATGATTATAACCTTACTTAAACACATCTGAAGACAGTTTTTCTTCTTTTCCAACTCTGGAGATGAGACAGTGTTTTGACTGTTCATCACTTTAATTAAAACAATGATAAATGCGCGCAGAGATACGCGATAATTCTGAGAAAAATAAGCGGGGAATAGATAGTCATCAGTCATTAGAGGCCAGCTTGGTTTCCAGATGTAATTCCGAATGGTTTAATTATTCGAATCGAAACGCACTTGTATTGTGCTACACAGGCCGTACAAAGTCTTTGAAAATACTACTTAGGGTTGTCAGAAGTATCGAAAATCAGATACTAATCAATGCTAAAACTAGGATTGAAACTAAGATTTGAGCAGGTGATACTAAAAAAAGTCACGTTCACAGGACGGAAATGAACCTTTAAAATGACCTCGAGCTGTTTCAGAACAAGTATAAGAGCACATTGACTCGTAAACGCCAAAGGAACCTACCTGGACCACCAAAGGATTACACAAATATAAGGCCTCCACAAGTGATATTATATAAGAAAGTACTATTATTTAATGGGAAAAGTTGAAAGTCTTTTTAGTTATTGTGTTGTTTGAATCAGTATTGTGTATCAAGTCTATTCCTTTGTATCGAAATTGAGAATTTTAGCATTGTGACGCTACTATAGTACTACAAAATGTGGTTATAATCCCATTTTGGAGAAAGATCTTGGTGAAAAATGAATGCAACACTGGATGGAACTAAATCTTGTGACACTGCAGAAGCTCATCGAAACAACGCCACAGCGAACGCATTAATTTTTCGCCAAGCTCTTGCACTGATGATGGTCGAGTCTGAGCGCTGTGCAAAGCCTCCTCCAGCACATCCCAAAGATTCTCACCGGGGTTGAAGTCTGGACTCTGCGGTGGCCAATCCATGTGTGAAAATGATCTTTCCTGCTCCCTGAACCGCTCTTTCAGTATTTGATCCTAATGAATCCCGGCATCGTCGTCTTGGAATATGCCCGTGCCATCAGGAAATAAAAAATCCACTGATGGAATAACCGGGTCATTCAGTATATTCAGGTTCAGCTGACCTCATTCTTCGAGCACACACTGCTGCTGAACCTGGACCTCACCAACTGCAGCAACCTCTACTTGCTTAGTTAAATCCAGGTGGCGACTTTGTGTAACCTGCAAACGGCAAAATCTGATGCGGGTTATCAGAGGAACCATGATCACAAAGAAATTAGATGATACAAGCCATTTTAATCATCTTATAGCTCCATAACTTTTGGGAGTTTGTGTAGCCGCTGTAGTCGTTCATTCAGACACAGTGGCGGTAGCTGCCCTGGGGTAGACGGGCTGAATTAGGCTGCCAATCTGTGCCACTGGCCCCTCCAGCATATCGGTGGCGCATCCGTAAACCCATCTCACATCAACACGCTTTTTTCATTCCGCTCATAAAGTGGAAATTGTCCTCTGCATTGTTTCTTTAACTAGCCCTGATACAAATTCTCGCTCATCTATTATTCACAGCTTTTAAAATGTGCATTATCAAAGGACCTAATAAAATAACAAAGAGGAAAGTACATTGCTATGAAAGTAGAAACAGCCAGAACAGCATTAGCAGTTGTTTTTTATCTCGTATATGACGTCTTGGTTTGAAGTAAACTGCCTCTGGTTCACGGTGGATCCACAGATACAGGCCAAAACCCATCTTATCTTCACCAGAGAGGCGCATTTACTGTGTTTAAATTCATGAATCCGTGTATTTTTTTGAGCCACATACCCCTCAGATTAGATTAACATCGGTTTAGTAAATGCATATTACGGCTTCAGTGACTCTATTTGAATACAACTAGAGAAAAACGTGTTATTTCCACGTTATAGTTCAGGACGTGTTCTCTCATTGTGATGCGTTGCTTAGGGGCGAGTTTGGCCGCTGGTTATCGGTCTGTTTCCATCTCGAATAGTCAATGCGCCTTACTTACCACGCACGACCCCCTTTGTTGTACAACACACAGACTTGGGGTATATTTTTAATGGATAAGTCATATGTGGGTTTATTCTGAGCGTATACTTCCCCCAAAGTGGATCAAACGCGCGCGCACTGCCTCTCGCCGTGTGACTGTCTTTGCGCGGGACCGCGGCTGCTTCTGCTGGTGATTATCCTTAACCCGAGGTGGAGGCAGCTATAAGCCCCCCGGGAGCCACGTCACTCCCCCCTGGCATATTACCCGCACTCCGCTGTCCGCGTCCAGCAGCACAGCGCCACGGAGGGACGACACGGCACTCTGCGCGAAATGCTCCGCGAACTCGGGCCAACTCCGGCGATCCTCCTCGGTCCCGCGCGATTCGGCGAGGAGACGTGCGCCAGCGGCTGTGGCATACGAGCGGGCTAAAAAAGCGAAACCCAACACCGCCGAATTAAGTGACGCGCGAAGGTCATCCAAAGTGGGAACAAGAAGAAGGAGAAGGAGAAGGAGAGTGGCGCGACGAGCGGAGCCATGAGACGCGGCTGACGGAGCACCGCGTAGACAACATCTGTGAAGTTGGGAATTTACGAGGAGCGAGGAGCGCGCTTTTTTCCCCGGGATACGCGGAGGGACAGTCGGATTCTAAAAATGCCTGTTAGGAGAGGTCACGTTGCTCCACAAAACACTTTTCTGGGCATCATCATCCGGAAATTCGAGGGACAGAGTAAGTCTTTTGTTGTTCTTTTGTTCCAGCCTGATATTATTACAAGTTATGGCCGGTAAATAGCAGATAAACCCGATCTCTTGTAATCGATTTGTTGGAAAAGTGCGTAAACCAGCCGACTGTACTGTTTAGAAATTGTCTTTTTCTGTCCTGCGTAAGTGCGTATGTTTCCACCAGTGCGCATCTGGGCTTTCTGTATTAATAATTTAGATTTATAGCGTTCATTCAAGCTTAAAACCATTGACTCTATCTATTTTTTTTAAGTTAAAGATGAATTTACAACACTTTAGGAAGAAGAGAAAGGCTGTTTGATTACATTGGTTAATGTGTGAGGTTATTATGATCCATTGGCACTATCGTATTGCCAATATTAGGGCTGCAACTAACGATTAGCTGATTTTAGTAGTTGACTAATCAGCGAATATTGTTTTGATTAGTCGATTAGTGAGTTTCCACAATTTTAATATGTTTTTCATCTATCATATTAAGGTTGTAGGCTATTTGGTGACTGATAAAGGACATTTGCAGATAAAGAGTAGGCTAGTATTACTATGAAAATGAGAAATTATTCATTTTATACTATAATATTTGTTGTTATGGGCAGTTTGGCATGTGTTTTAGAGTCTGTAGTCCAAAAATTATGATTAAAAAAACAATTGCAATTATTTTATTAGTCAACTAGTCACGATTCTACCAATTAACCGTTGACGCTCTTGTCAATACATCTTCCCTCTGCTCTTTTCCAGATCGCAAATTCATCATAGCCAATGCCAGGGTGGAAAACTGCGCTATCATCTACTGTAACGATGGCTTTTGCGAGATGACCGGCTTCTCCAGACCGGACATCATGCAGAAACCCTGCACCTGCGACTTCCTCCACGGAGAAGTTACGGATAAAGAGGCCATCAACCAGGTCAACCAGGCCGTGGCCGGGTCGGAGGAGAGGAAAGTGGAAATCACCTACTGCAGGAAAGATGGTGAGTGCCAAACACAGCGAGACGGGCATTGAGCCGTCAGGGTGCTGATGGGTGCCGTGGGGGTAGCTTGGTGATAGGTGAGTCCCTTGAGTGCTGCTTCTCTAGGGTCACTTGGGTGCAATGAAACTGTCACTACAAATACAGTTATTTAGTCGATTGGAAAAGAGGTGTTTACACCAGGTCTAAACTGTCAGATATTCAGAAGAAGCTTGGTTTGTGTAGTAGAGATGTGCAAAAATATCAAAATATCGATATTGTGATGCATGGGGTGCTCGATATATCATACTTTTGGTATCTTTAAGCAGTTTATTTTGTGACTGTTCTGCAAATTTGTTGCTTATTTAAGTGTATGGAAACTTGTTTATGAAATACACTTGACTTATTCGCTGTTAGGATGGTTAAAATTGTTGTATTTCATATTTACTTTGCACATGTAATGGCTTAACAAAAAATATTATTGCTAAAAAGTATTATAAAAGTAAAGATTCTTAAAAAACGCAGTATATCACAGAGTATCATGTGCAAAATATCCATTATGGGTACCAAAATATCATGATATTGTATTGTGAGCCATGTCCTATTGTGCAGAGAGGGGTGACCCATAAAACCGATTTAGTTGTTTATTCGATTAATTGGTTGATGGTGTCTCAGTTGACCAATATTTGTATTAGTTGACAATTTGTTTTGTTTTTATTATCAGGGTTTTTACGGGACAACAGCAGAGAGGAGTTAGTTTGCTAAAGATCTGAGTGTGAATCATGAGTTTAGTTCATCTTTTATATATAAATACCCCATATCCTAATACTTTTCTGCATAAATAGTTGTTTTTACATCAACTTCGGCGCAGATGTAGTCGTGTGAGTGCAGTTTGGGTCAGATACACAGAGACGCGTAATACTTTTGGGAGCTTTTGCCACGCCCCCTTTTTATTCCAATAAACAATCGGCAGGACATGTCTTTAATCAACCAAGAATTTATTCAGTCGATTACATCTTTATGAACCGTAATGAAAGAATACACCACAAATATATAGAATTTTTATTTAATATTTGTTATAAAGAGGCTTTTGGCATGTGTTTTAGAGCCTGTAAGTAATGACTAACAAAGTATGATTATAATATGAAATACAACCTACAATCCTAGTAACTGGAATGGAGGAATACACCACAATTATATAGAATTTTTATTTAATATTTGTTATAAAGAGGCTTTTGGCACCTGTTTTAGAGTCTGTATGTAATGACTAACAAAGTATGATTATAATATGAGATACAAACTACAACCTTAGCAACACTAGTGACTGTAATGAAAGAATACACCACAAATATATGGAATTTTTATTTAATATTTGTTATAAAGAGGCTTTTGGCACCTGTTTTAGAGTCTGTATGTAATGATTATCAACGTTTGATTATAATATGAGATACAAACTACAACCTTAGCAACACTAGTGACTGTAATGAAAGAATACACCACAAATATATGGAATTTTTATTTAATATTTGTTATAAAGAGACTTTTGACATGGTCTGTAGTCCAAGCAAAGATTATTCAAATCTGATTAAAATATGATATCTACAACCCTGGTAACCCTGGTAACCCTAGTAACGGTAATAAAGGAATACACTGTAAATATATAAACGAAAGATGGAAGAAATCCCCTTGTGAGAATACTTGCCTTACAAAATATGAAAGTAAGATAATCAGAGGGTTGCAAATAGGACCGCAACATTAATCAAATCCAAATTGCAATTCAAATCAGAATTAGCAAATCGCAAAGGCTGCAATTATTCATGAAACGGCGAAATCCTCCTGTCTCTGTGGAGTTTAGTGATAAAACTGCAGGTTAAGACCTCCTCAAACAGGCTTCTGTCAAATGGAAATAATGCTGCTATGGGTGAAGCGTGACCTTTGAGCTCGATATTGATTTTTGAAAGAAAAATTTCACATCTAATGAGCAGAAAATTGCAATTTGAAAAGCAAAATCGTTGAACTATGGATAAAAAAGTACATCTTCTTTAATTTATTCTGTGTAATAGATTTTTTTTTTTAAATATTTAAGACAGACCCAACAGTGTATTTAAATATTGATTTTGGATTACATTTTTTTGGAATATATATCTTAAATTTTCTCAGTTTTCCGTTTGATGAGGATTATAATTATACTTGTAACATATAATCATACTTAAAGGTGCATTGTGTAACTTTTCTGGTGGTGGTCCGTCAAATGCCTCATGTCAAATGTCAAATTGTCCGGAATTTTTCACAGTTTGGTATTAAACCCTTTTGTCTTCATGGAGACCAAACCAGACTAAGTTACAGGTCGGATCTGTGGAGAGGAAACCCCGCTCAGAGTCAGAATACCTGTTTTTCTAGGTATTTTTGGGAGATAAAACCACCTGGAAAATGAATAAATGTAAGGTAGAGCTGTTTAATGTCCTACTGTGGAACATTCCAGGCAAAGCAAGAACATCTCAGTGAAGAAAAGCAGACTGACCCTCCACCAGAAAAGCTACACAATGCGCCTTTAGTTAAAATCAGTTAGTTATACAATGAATGCTGTGTGGTGCTGGTCACATGGGTGGATACAGAGCAACCAATTATGATTTAATGACTTTTATTTCCGGTCATTTATTAAATCCATCCTCATAACCAAAAGAAATCTGACCTTAATCATATTTAAAAGGGCATTTCCACTCAGTATTAATCTTGTCAGTAGATACAATCTCCAACCATAAACTATCTGAGCCGGACCTTCCGTCCATTCATACATTTTCCTGACATTTATGACAGATCTTGTATTTGTAGGCTCGCATTTTGGTTTTATTTTGTTATCTGCAGTAGATTCTTCTGACACCACGTCGCATTAATCTTGGTTTGTGGACAGATGCATTACCGTCAGTGCATACGTCGAGGCATTTTACGTGTTTGGGATTTTGTATTGTAAATAATGTATGTAAATCCCTCAAAAATCAATTGTGTTTTCTCACATTCTGTCCTCATTTGGGTGGAGGGACCAGGATCATGCAATTTGGACACGTTTAGATATCAGGCTTCAATTGGTCACGTAATATTGATTTTGACAGAATATGTTTTCAGCAGGTTTGTAGAATTGAACTGGTGAGTATCACTGGTCTTAATGTCAGTTCAAGTAGTGCAATAGTAGTAGTAGTGGAAGCAGAGGTGGTAGTAATAGTGGTTATGTGGTTGTAGTGGTAGTAGTAATAGTAGTAGTAGTAGTAGTGGAATCAGAGGTAATAGCAGAGATAGTGGTAGTAGTGGTTGTAGTAGTAGTAGTAGAGGTAGTAGTAGTAGTAGAGGTAGTTGTAGTAGTAGAGGTAGTTGTAGTAGTAGAGGTAGCAGTAGTAGTAGTAGAAGTAGTGGTAGTGGCAGTAGTAATAATAGTAGCAGTGGAAGCAGAGGTGGTGGTGGTAGTAGTAGAGGTAGCAGTAGTAGTAGAAGTAGTGGTAGTGGTAGTGGCAGTAGTAGTAGTAACAGTAGTAACAGTGGAAGCAGAGGTGGTGGTAGTAGTAGTAGAGGTAGTAGTGGTACTAGCAGAGATAGCAGTAGTAGTGGTAGTAGTAGTGGAAGCAGAGGTGGTAGTAATAGTAGAGCTAGGAGTAGTAGAGGTAGTAGTAGTAGTAGAGATAGTAGTAGTAGTAGTAGTAGTAGTAGTGGAAGCAGAGGTAGTAGTAGTAGAGATAGTAGTAGTAGTAGTAGTGGAAGCAGAGGTAGTAGCAGTATTAGCACTAGCCTTTAGTAGTAGTATTAGTACAAGTTTGAGTGGTACTACTGCATGTTCATTGCAGTTTAACTGATGTTTTGGACTTTGCGGTAATTTTAATTTGAAGTGAGAAATCATGTGTAGTCGTCAGGGATCTACTTTGAAATGTGATTTTTTTGTTTTAAATTACATTTATTAAAGGTCCCATATTTCACAAAATGGCATTTCATTCACACATTAACTCATTATTATTAGTCTGTCTCCAAAGCTCAAAATGTTCTGTTCCACCTTGTGTTTTCAAGTGAACAACAAACACCTTTTACCTTTTGTTCAGTCGAATTGGGCTAAAATGATTGTAGTGAAGGTGTATGGAGTTTAAAAACACAGTGGAGCACTTCCTGTATTACCACATGACATCACAAGGTGGAACAGAGTGTCTTCTGTTTGTGGAACGAACTAAATATAGCCTAAATATAACCACATTATAACACAGAACAGAATATTGGCCCTTTAAAAGTCAGTTTTATTGGGATTCAGGAGCCTTTTTTTTTTTTTCAATACGACAAAATTTCAGTAGATAAGATAAGTATATAAGGAAATTTGTATAGATTTGTGTTCCTGTGATTTATTTCGTTGTTAAAAGCTTGCTCTGCCATGTTTATATCACATTTAATGACCTTTACAGCCCAGCGCTTGCACTCTATAACTCCCTATTGTTCTTAGATTGAAAAAAACAGCACGTGCATTCATCGCTGCTGCGTGTGTCCAATCATGCAGCTCACAGAATGTATAAAATATTTAATAATCTCAGAACACCACCTTCCATCCCCCAGTGCTGAGTGCGCAACCAGGCACCCCCCTTGATACTAACTCACCTCTGTATCATCACCCGCTCAGATACTTCAAATGCCTCCAGTGTGACGAGAATGCAGAAACACACATCAGGCGTGTGTCTTGTTTTACATGCGCTGGGCGATTTCAGGATGAGCCAGAGACAGATAGAGCTGGAAGATTCACAGGTTTGGGGCTCTGACAATGTGAGAGACGCAGAGCACCAACTCTAAAAGGATATTTTCATTTTGGGAAGAGAGGGGTTTTGGCTTCGTGGGTGTGGAGAGAAGTAGTGTAGTACTTTGTGCGGAATATGAAATAGTAGTACAAGCTGGAGGAATGGGAGCAGTAGTAATTGTGATAGTGATAAAAGCAGCTGCTGTAGTACTGGAACCATAAATTGTATTTGTACCTGTACTTTTAGCTTTACTTTTTGTCGAGTTGAGTAGAGTACCGTATTTTTCAGACTATAAGTCGCACCAGCCAAAAAATGCACAATGAAGAAGAAAAAAAACATATATAAGTCGCACTTTTTGTTTATTTATTTTATTTATTTATTTAAAAGGGACAATGCATATTCATGAACATATACTTAAACGTAAATATGTAAATACGCCAGAATTAGCCCAAAGGCTACTTTACATCTGTAGTCCCTGGCAGGTCAGAGAGACAGAGACATACAAACATAAAACAACTTTGCACTATAGACAAACATGGTAAAAACAGCACAATAAGACACAATAATGATATACAAACTGACATTGACATAGAAGCAGAACATCAGTGATCACAGATCTGATTTCTCTTAAGCCATCGTTTCAGATTGGATTTAAAAGCACTGAAAGTGGTAGAGTCTCTTATTGCAGCTGGGATGTTGTTCCAGATTTCTGTTCCCTTAACTGATAACACCTGCTGACTGAATGTTGTGCGTCTATAAGGTTTCACACAGTCGCCTCTAGTAAAGGCTCTTGTGTCCCTCCCACTGGTTCTGGATTTGGGCATAATGAATTCACCCAAAGGTGGTGGGGCAAATCCCTTTAAGACCTTATATACCGAGCAGGCAAGTTTAAATTTTCTAAAATTTTCAAAACTTAAAATATTATATTTCTGAAGTATGAGACAATGATGAAAAGATAAAGATTTTCTGTCAAATATTTTTAAGGCTTTTTTAAAGAGTGATTCTATTGCTTTTAAGGTTGCCCTGCTTGTCAGTGACCAGTTAGTAATACAATATTCAATGTGAGAAAAAATCATACTGTGGAGAAACATTTTAGCTGCATCTTCTGACAATGATGCTCTAATTTGCCTGAAGTTGGAAATATTATATTTTTATATATTATTTTGGTCTAAATTTATTTTATAAAATCAAGAACCAACATTTCATCTTGAAAGGCAAGTTATAGAAGTTATAGTAATAAAAACAACCCAATAGAGAACAATCCATGTATCATTCATTTTTCAATATAGAACCAAAAATAAGAAAATGAAAAAAACAACTCTTTTCTTTATTATTTGTTTCTAAAACCAAAATGAAAAAACTGATAATTACAATTCATATATATTGTTTATGGTTTATGGACTGTCAGTGTGTAAAATGTAATATATAAGTCACACCTGAGTATAAGTTGCAGGACCACCCAAACCCTGAAAAACGACTTATAGTCCGGAAAATACGGTACTTAATAATTTTTAGTTTTGATCCTTAAATTCTTCTAAAGGTTGAATGGCAAAAACATTCAAACCAATATTGCCCTGTATAATCTTTCCAAACCCATCATTCTTAAAGGGTTTTTATGTAACTTATCAGATGGGAAGTCCGCCACGTGCTTGTTACCATAGAGACATTATTGGTTAAAGGTGCATTGCGTAACTTTTCAGGAGGAAGGTCCACCTGCGTGTCCCAAAGGAAACGGTATTACTTTTGAAACAGTGTGGCATTAAACTTCTACCTTTCATTCAATTATGGGTGTTTTTATTGCGTCAAGGACATGCCTTCCTACAGTCAGCGGGCCCTCCTCTGCACAGATCTGACTGGTATCTTCGTTTGGTGGGATCTCCTGCATGTTTCCATGGTAGACAGTTAAGTTTAATACCACACTTTGAAATATTCCAAGCAAAGCAATTACGGCGTCAAACAGATAAAAATGTAGGTAGACCCTCCACTGGAAAAGTTACATAGTGCAAAGCTACATACCAGAGGGGAGTTTAGCATCAACTAGCATGCTAACTGCAAATTCCCTGACCTCCAGATCTGCTTTTACAACATATCTGTACTGGGGAAAGATACATTTTGCCCAAATACATGGACAGGCATAGGCCCTGTAAACCGTAGGTAGCGAAAGTGATTCATTTCATGAGTCATTTCAACGTTTTTACCATTTCTTTCTTCTAGTACTGCCACAAAAGTTATCCAATCCAATCCACTTTATTTATATAGCACATTTTATAAACATGACATAAATACAGTGTGTTTCCAAAATGCAAAGGACAGCAAACCATGAATAAAAAGTGCAAATGCATAAGGCTAAAAATGATAAAACAATGAATAAATCAGATTAAATAAATAAAAGACACAGAAAATCACACAACTTGCGCGGTGCTAAAAGAAAGTTGCACACATACATACTGCAACGTTAATGTTAATTATCTACAGTGTGGAATTAAACTTATGTGCAGCATTGATTTCCCTATACGGGTGTTTTTATTCCTCAAAAATAGCTGAAATAAATTCATGTATTCTTACTTGCCTCTCCACAGATTTGACCTTGTGGAGCTACTTGCTTGTTTCCACTAAACTAGCTAAATTTAATACCATACTGTGGAACGTTCCAGCTTTCTCCTTGCTGTTGCTGAAACCTCCCTCATAAACGTTACGTCGTGAACCTTTAGACCTGTCTTTCCTGGTACATTTCCCCATGACCATTCATACGGTCGGTGCTGTTATATGTGAATGGTGAAGCTCATAGACTGCGTTGCCTGAGAATTAATGCGATGTTCGCTTCCAGTGGCACAAATCCCCTGACGGTCCAGCTCCTGCCGCGATCACATGGTACGGTCAGCACACAGAGCCCCCGGCGCAATATAGGCCACTGACCACAGCTCAGCCCTGGCACCGTACCTCCGGAGAAGACATCTGTACTGTACATGGAGGGCGTTCACGGGTGGGAGATCATGACAAAGACATGCCTCAATGTTTTGTGTTTTCTTAATAATGATAGTCAGTAATCTGCAATGTGCAAAAATGTGTCTGTAAAGGTTTTGGTTGAGGATCAAGTATTACACAAACAATTTAGCTGGAAAATTAAAGGTGCACTGTGTTACCTTCCACACCTGCTTATCTCCAGGTTAACATTATTGCTTTGGCTAAGATGTTCCGCTTAGGCTCCATCCACACTAGTACGTATTCGAGTCGTTTTCGTTGTGGATGCAGTGTTCGTCCACATTAATCAGATGGAAAATGGCTCCAGAGACGGAACGATCTGGAGATGCCAGTTCCAACGTATTCACCTGGGCACTGATCTGATCTGGCGCAAGTGAAAACGCTGATATGCTGACATAGGAGCTCTAGATGCCATCTTTACTGGACCACGTCACTCTGACTTGCACCTTCCCGATTCGCTGGGTTTGTGACATCGGGCATGCGACGCTATTGCAGAAAACAGTTTAAACAAACCCTAGACTAACGCGAAACAGTGTCGGTCCACAAAAAGACTGTTTTCACGCTTGCCATCTTCCTCGGCTCGAAATCAGCTGCTGGACATGGTGCTCCACTTCCTTGTTTTTACCGCCCACCTGCTGTCATGACGACATGATGCCAGCCTCGTCGTGTGACTTTATGCGATCGTGTCTGGAGGCAAATCATTTCCAATACGGTGATACAGCGATACAGTGATTCATTGCAGTTTAAACATATTCTAAACAAAGTATGTAACTATGATCAGCTCCACAGATCTTACCTGTAACTTGACCTGGTAGTGCCTCCTGGATAATATATAGATACGCAGATGGTGGACGCTCTACCAGAAAAATTATATGTATATGAAATGTGTTTTTATTATGGTTCTGTTTATCGCACTGAAAAGCTTGTTCTTACTGGGAGCTGGCTCGCAACTCCTCAAACCTGACTCATATTTGGTCTTAAGGGCCCCGTCCTGCTTGTTTCCGTGGAAATATTGTTTCTTTTCCAGAGTATGGCATAAAACTTAAATATCTCCATGGATAATGTGAAGAAGTGTTATTTTAAGTTTCTATTTTCACTTTCCATCTCTAGAAAGTTAACTTCTCTGTCACGTTAAACACAAAAGTGAAGAAATATTATGTTGGGACAATAACATTGCAAGTTTATTTACATGTCAGCGATTTTTGCAGGTTTCTTATTATAGCCTTACTCGATGCTATAAATAGCTTTAATAATATAACCATTTGGTATGATTATCTTGTAGACGACATATCACCCATCTCTTAATTACATAACGTGTGAATTTTTAATAAGAAGTTTGATTGGATTCTAGGTCCAGATACATGTTTAATCTACCATCATCAAACTGCTTTTTGATAATAAGGGAGAAAACAAGAGCCAGCTGCTCCACCACCAAAATTGTGTCTCCAAAAAGCCCTGAGACAATTACATGAGGCACTTGAGGGCTACTTGGAGAGGCTACCAGGTCTTTGCTCGCACAAGTGGGAGATGGCTAGAGTAATTGGAAATATGGGGAAGAAATTAGAGCTGGTGATATATCGTCTACACAAGATAATGTGGAAATTGTTGTTAGAAAGTACAAAAAATACAATATTGAGTTTAAAGCTACCATCTGTAATGGTTTTCTTGATGACCTTCCTTCACCTGGCCGTTCTCTGGTCATCTTGTGTTATTCCAAAGCTGGCACACTATCAGACAGCAGTAATGTAGACAGCATCTTGTGGTGATATGTGAGAATACAACACAAGGGCAGGTCTGCCAATATTATTACAGATGGTAGCGTTAAAGGTCCCATATTACACAAAATGGACTCTTGTGAGCTTTAAGCCGTGTTATAATGTTGTTACCTCATCAGAAAACATACCTGGAGTTGTTTGTTTCATTCACACATAGTGGAGTACTCCTGCAATATTTGGATTACGTTTGGAAATCCGCTGGAGAGAAGTCAGCCTAAATATGCAGGATTTGTGTGTTAAACATGTGTGAATGAAGCAAAACACAACTCCAGGTATGTTTTGAAGAGAAAACAACATTGTAACGTAGATCAGAAACTATCGTAACTTGGGCCCTTTAGGTTTATTATAAGAAAACCGCTAGAAAAAAAATATTGAAAAGTGATATAAGGTAAAGGTGGTGTGACACGTGATCCTCAAGCAAGATATTTACTGACATGTTTTCTAAGGGATGGCAAAATACAATCTGTTTTATCACTATTGAGAAAATAAAAAATGAAAATCCAGGTTTTTATTTCGTCAATACCCATCAAGAAGATAAATTGTTAAAGCAAGATTACATTAATATCCCTAATTGACTTCATTCATTGACATATTGGTTCATAGCTTTGTAACTGGATAAACATAAGCATTAAGAGTCCAGCACAATGGAGCAGACACTGTGGTGGCGAAGAAGAGATTGACAGACTAAAGTGGCTGTCAGTTCTGCCGCTGCTGTGGGAATGATGATGGGGAGCAGTGTTCCCACAGGTCCACACTAAGACTATGGTGGTACAGTATAATATTTTATTTTATACACTATTTCGGTGTATAAATGTCACATATTCCTTCTATTGAACAAAAAAGTCACGTATTACAAATTGAAAATGGTGCCTTCTGTATTTTTATGATAAGATTATAAGCATAAGGAATCATTTGTTTTACCATTTTTTTGCTCAGATGGTTTTTAGACTGTGGAGATGAAAATTAGACAGTGTATTAATGGGAAACACAGGTGAGTAATGGCAGGATGATGACATGGACAGAGTGCATTTATAGTCATGACTTGTGGACTGCGATTGGCTGAAAGCAGAAGGTGGAAGGCGTGAACTCGGTTGAATCCTTGATTGAATCCAAATTTGAATAAAACAAAAAAGCAAAAGCATAAGACTGAACATTTGGAAGAAAATTGATATGGTGGCAGTAGTAGAAAACAATAATTTCTTGCACTGAATGTTTACCCAGTGACTTTGTGTCTGATGTAAGAATCTTCCATGTTTTGTGAGGACTGGATCAAGGCCGAGCTACTGAGCTGCAAGAGGATTTTGGGTTAATTTTTATACTCTTTAATCTCCACTGTGATGCCAGTTAATGCGGACTTTCTTTACTGTACCGTATCCTGTTAGCAGAAATCTTAACACATCTGTGCATATGCATAATACAGCAAAGACACGGCTCCTCCCATCCCCCAGTATTTTCTACCTAATGATTCCGACTGGTGCAGCTCCAATTAACACCAGAGAAGTCATCTTACCTCTGCACCCAGGACCTGTGAGTTTATGCAAATGAGTCATGTGCTTCTTCTTAATCAGTGGTTTGGAATCCTAAACATGACTTGATATAATTATTACAGACCTTTTCCAGACAGGGCTGCAACAACATGACATCCAACCTCAACTATTGGGCCCACGCTCTGGTATAGTATAGAATAGCCTGGCCCCATTATGTTACAGTACAGTGTGTTCCATGGTTTTGTTATTGCTAAACCATCCATAGACTTGTTTCCATCTACGATAACTAGTGCGCCCTGCTGCACACAGAGCTCCTTCTCCTCTGAGGTGCATCCAAACGTCATGTTGTAAATGTTTAAAGCTTGGCAGATGAGAGCTGCATAGACCCCGCTGAACATAAGCATGGCCCCTGTCTTCTCGCAATCCTCCCAGAGCCTCACACTCTACTCCTAATGCTGCTCAGAGGAATTTGGAGTGAGCTTCAGCGCTCATGAATAAAGATGTCAGCTCTGACAGTGCAGTGACTGGGAATGAGCAGCTTACAGAGTAAATGCATTAAACTGGTATGGAGGGAGGACACAATCCGCTCCTGCTATAGGCCAATGAAAGATTCATGGCTTGGATGGGAGCGATGGCCCTATTGATTCAAGTCTGTTTTCAAATGGAATCTGGCCTGAAAGAGGATGGGTTCCATGTCTCCTCTCTCCTTGGTGTTTTTGAAGCCATCACTTCCAATGCAAATCAAATAATCCGTCTTATTAAAGCTCTCAGAACTGTCTCCTGAGGTGGCGCGACACTGAGCGCCATTAGCTCTCTTCTCCTGTGGCTTGGGCGTTTCTGGGGGAGTCATTACGATCTGCTGGACTAAATTTCTGTTTGTTTTTCCTCTCCATCAAGCAAGGTCAGGATTTTACAGGACCATGTGACATGAAAAGCAACAAAGCTCTGGCTCTTTGTACTGAAAAGGCAAAAAGTTAAGCTGCTTACGCCTATGCTTAGAAATTAAAGTAGTGGAACAATGAGGTCTGCCGGAGCACACGGCCTGTAGCTCAGTGTTTGCTTTTCATTTGCCGTGCTCCCCTCCGCTGAACCACGAAGGTACCCCACACATGTCCCCCCACTACCATACATAATCAATGAGATAAATGCTCCACCATGATGGCTCTGAAAAGCTATCCTATTCCGCGGGGTGTAATAATACTTTGTACTTCAATGAGTCTTAACAAAGGGAAGCCGACACCGTGCGGCAGGGAGAAGTTAAATGGATAATGGCTACATAACAGCACCGGCTTAGCAAGGAGCGCTGAATGATCCGGGACATGTGGTGTGCGTGGGTGCAGGGTTTCATAGGTGACTCCCCACAGAGAATACGGACGGGCCTCCTGTGCACCCCTGCCGAGTGTCCCGTGGCTGAGGTGAAGGGGAGGGGGAGGCGGGGCAGGAAGGAGGGGCAGGAGGGCTGGGGTTGGTGACAGTGGGCGAGGTGTGTACTTGGACACTTGGATGAGCAGCCTTCAAAGAGAGATATCTATATTTTATCACAGGCTAGCCTCTAGAGTGCCGCGGTATGAGGTGACTGCACACATACAACGCTATCGTCAGATTTCATTTGCTACGAGCCAAAACGGTGTGTCCGGGAAACTAGGAATCACCAACAGTGTAGAAAGCAGCCCCAGGTCTACACAAAGGACTGGAATACAAGGGAAGCGTGGATATGACCTTTCTAGCTCCCTTACCTAATACTATATTCTATTCATGCTTTTTGTAAGGCAACGGTTGTGAACTCATGGCAAGACCCTACTTGGATGTTGTCACTGCCCCTGCCACTCAACACAAAGTCAACAAGAACTCCGCCAGCGGGGCAAAATACGCCCGTACTTTGAATTATTGTATATAGAATTAAGTTAGAATTTGTCAAACCTAGTTAAAGATGAATTGTTGGTGCAGTTTGGAAGTTTGACATTCCTAGGTGAGACGGTTGTCGAGCTAGAGCGCGGACAAGGTAATGTGTAGTTGTCTTGTATTCTCTCTCTCCCGTTGCCTAGCAACCGCTGCAGCTGGAACTGTGTGTCACCTTTGAACTTTAAACTTCAAAGCTTTGAAGTGTCCACAGACGGACGGACGGACGGACAGCGCCATACCATAATACGTCCCGTTTTATCACGGGCGTATAAAAACGTGTGCTATTTTGTTTAAAGCAGACATTTTCAGAGCTTTTAATCATATCATGTGTTTCCCCTTCTCATTTACCCTTTAAGTTATAATTGGAGTGATTCATGCAGTCTTCCATCACTTCAAGACCCCGTATTTCCAATCTTTCCATATTTCCAATCAATACCTTCCAATCAATACCCGCCACTAGCGTACGCCCACTGTTCTGTATTTACTTCGTTCTTCAGTTTTATGTTCTTAATTTGTGATACATGTGGGATTCTGCAACCTCACATCATCATTTTGGTACTTTTTTTTTTTTTTTTTTTTAAATCCACCACTACATAGGAGGTGGCGACAGCATCACGGCTCTTTGTTGTGATGATGTTTACGGTGACGTCAGTTCCCACTGGGCACCACAGTTTTCTAACGAGGAAGTGAGCGGACTTCTTCTATTGAGTCATTTTGGATCATTATTGTGATTTCAAATGCACAAACTATAATAAGAACATAATGATCTACGGGTGTATGTGACGTCTTTGAACTAATTAGCAGATGCACTCTTAGGGTTATGTGATATTGTACTGTAGTATCCGATGACAGTATCCATATCTTTACTGTAGCCACTTTGTTTTTTAATATACACACGTGAATAAAACATGTTGCCTTTTCACTTATACGTGCTATGGAAGAATTACTTGTATTACACTAGTAGGTCTATATTGCTAATAATGGAATTGTGGCAGGGTGGTGGTGGCATTAAATCCATGCGTATTAAGTCCATACTCACTTTTTAAAGCCCCAATTTGGATGTTTTGAATCATTCCATGTTTAGTTGTAAAGGGACTGTACCTGATAATAACATGTAGTTATATTGTAATTGCAAAATAAAACCGCTGTGTGTTGTCCTGATCTAATTATTAAGCATTTTTATCAACGACAAACCAGGAAGTAACGCTATGTGCTGTTAGCATGCTAGCTGTTAGCAGCATTTAGTTTAGTTTATTAAGATCCCCATTAGCTACTGAAACATCAATAGCTATTCTTCCTCAGGTCTCCTCAAATTCATTACATACATTTGTGTATAATACATAAACCACACACACACACACAAAACCACAAGACATGAAAGCACAATGTGTAGTAAACAAGTAGCAACCAAAATAAATAATAATACCTACATAAACCGTAACTAATCATTGTGTGAAAAGGAACAGTTTTAACTCTTTTTTTTTTTTTCAATAAACAAAAATACAGGTAATGTGTTCCATGCAACCACGGCTCGATAACCAACCGTACGCTGCATTTGATTGGTTCTGCATACAGGAAGCACAGCACTTGTGGACAGTGAGGAATAGCCTTCGTTTGTATTGCTGCAAACTGTTTAAAATGTACCAGTTCTGTTTTTCAGTTTTAAAGGTGTATTATGTAACTTTTCTAGCGGAGGGTCCATCACGTGCTTGTTTTTATGGAGATGGAGTCGTTGTTCTGCCTGTAATGTGCCACAGTATGACATTAAACAGTTCTACTTTATTCATTTACAGTTGTTTTATTACTTAAAAATACCTAGAATAACAGGTATTCTTTATTTTTTTGAGTAATTTGTTTATTTCTTAGGATCCACTTTTTGTAAAGACAAGACACAATAATATAAATTAAATAAAAATAGTAAATAGTATGACTTAAAGGTGCATTGTGTAATGTTTCTGGTGGTATAACAGGTATTCTGACTGGGAGCGGCGTTGCCTCTCCACAGACCTGACTTGTAACTTGGTCTGGTCTCCATGAAGATTTAATACCATACTGTGAAACATTCCAAATAGAGTAATAACATTTCCACAGAGAAAAGCGTTTGACGGAGCCTCCACCAGAAAAGTTACAAAATGCACCTTTGAGGCAGTAAAATAATGTATGCTTAAAGTGTTTTTTATCAGAATAAACTTTCAAAAATGATGACGTTGACTCATTTAGCGAACTTATAGAACTGCACTGCCACATCCAGCCTATTTTCTCAGGTTCAGACAGTGAAAGAATACGATGCAGTGAACCCCCAATAAAAATGTCACAATTACCTGTAAATTTCCCATGTGCTTTCACCAAACCGTTAGATTTTATGGCGTGCAATTTATTCTATCTATTCTTTGTTAGAGACACTGCACCAAGAAGCATTCAGACTTAATTGCTTTATTGAGGGGAATTGGGCCTTCTGCTCAGCTCTTGTTCAACACAGAAACTGAGCTAATAAAAGATCTTGGAGAAAACACAAACTCTATAAACACTGAAATAACTTAAAAATAAAATAATAAGCACAAACGTTTTAATACTTACTTAAATGGTTGTTTGAGAAAGCTGATGTAAACAGAGACGAGACAGCAAATTTGCTTTAAAGGTGCATTATGTTACCTTCTGATTTGTTTTCCATGGAGATGTTATTGCTTTGCTTGAAATATGCCGCAGTATTTTGCATTTCTTCAGCTGCAGATGTTTTTAATTGCTTAAAAAATCATGAGCAGAGTTGCCTCTCCATACACAGCAAAACTGGAGGGTTTAAATTTCAAGGTAAAATATTTCAGAGTTGTTTTTAACACTAAAGGTGTTGTTTTAATTGTTTGAAAGAGAAATGTGGGTTCGAGTTGAGGTTATTTGCCAGAGTTGATATGGTTGAAATTAATTAATCTTCCCTTAGTGTTCAAACTCCAACAAGAGAAGACCAGTTTGAACCAGTTTTATACATAATTTTATCTTAAATGAACTAAAATAAAGTATAAAATAAAACCCCTCTGTGTGTTGTTTAGCGAAATCAGGATAACCCTACAAAGTGTTATCCGTTTACTCTAAAAACATTAATATAACTCTTGATTTCGGGGTTAAACGGGAACTTTGGTCTAGTGTTACTTAATAAACATTTCCAAAAATGTTAATTTAAGTCCAGAACAGATTGGACTCATGTAAACCCTGAGAAAATTTTAAAATTAATTCGGTGAGACTCAATTTTAACACTTGCTGTGTAGATCTGATGCGTAACTTGGCACGGTGGTGTTTTTTGTCTCCATGGAGATAGATACGTTAAATGCAATACTGTGGAGCATTCTGGAGAAAAACAAGAACATCTCCATGCAGACGAGGAGGTAACGGACTCTCCACCTGAAAAGTTACACGGTGCACCTTTAAGAGAGGGTATTGCACTTCTATGGGGTACTAACTGCTTACACATAACATATTTAGGTCCCCATGACGCTCTGAGTCTCCTCTCACGTTGCTCTCTGTGCTGAGCCACTCCCCCTTCAGAGCGCTGTCACAACACAATAAGCGTGGATGCCGGTAATGAAACTGCCGCACATTGTCATGTTATTGCGTACAGTTTTATATCCTGCTTTTGAATATTTATGTTGTTATATGAGTTATGTGGGGTCATCGGTGACGATTATTTGTGTTCTGAGCATTGGTCAGAGTCTTACAGCTAATGAGGGTTTGAATAGAGCTCAGGAGAGATCGCTAAATTACTGAAACATGAATGGATGACATGTTTATAAATGGACAAACTACAGTAGTCAGGATGACCAATTCTTTGTGCTTAAAAGATAGTTGGGGCTCATTTAATATTGAAAACCTTTTGCTAATGACTATAAATAACCATGTGAGATGTTTAAAAATGGAAGGAAAACTTGCAACTTTCACCCTAATCGAGGAGACAGATGTGACTGGTGTCAGATGCCCCCTTCCACTTTCACTCGGCATTAAATTCTGTTTGTCTGGTTCAGAGATACATTTAAAAAAAATAAAATTGATGCATTTAGCGTGACAGGCGAGCAGAGTCTAAAAGCTTAAAAACTGTAGCATCTCAAATGGGCGTTCAAGGGTCCAAAACATCAATAAGACATTTTAGAGCCAGATATTGTTTCTAAATAAAATTGTGTTGACAGTGCATGACTGAGCTAAACTATACAGTGTCAAATTGATCAAATAAAAAATGCATAAAACACAAAATAATCAGTATAATTGTCATGTTGTGCTATGCTAGCTGCTAACTGTTATCACCCCATGCCGTGTTGTAATGACTAATACAGGACTTGTGTTTCAGATTTTCATCACAGCCTTTATAGAGTCACAAATATCAGTATAGTTTGCTACAAAGATAAGATAAGATTGGACTTTATTGATCTCGCAGTGGAGAAATTCAACAGCCACAGTAGCTCCAGGACAGTGCAAAAAAGGAAAAAAAGTGTGCATGCAATCAAGATAAACAATAATAATAAAAATAGAAATAATAATAAAAATAATAATATAAAGTGAGTAAGTACATGCACAAAATTTACAAAGTATATGTACAAAATTTACAAAGAGTGTAAAATGTTTTGTGTATAATGTGGGGAAAAAAATATTATGCAAACTCTTTTATGTGATACTGGTAACGAATATTGGCGCCGATGCTGGAAAATTCGTTGGACTGGATATTCATCAATCAATCAATCAATCAAACTTTATTCACAGAGCGCTTTTCATACAAAAATGTGACACAAAGCGCTTCATCCATCTTCTTCCACTTTATCCGGTTGGGTCACAGGGGCAGTAGTTCGCTGCCCAGTCCTTTGCACACCTGACCCCTATGAACCCCTGCAGGAGGTGAGCCCACAGGAGGATGGACCGTCCGAAGGTCGTCCTTCTCGGGATACGTCACTCGGTCTTTGATTTCATATAACTATATAGGGGCGCTGCATGTTTTGGGCTGATGGTGAAAACCGGAGGAAACCCATCCATACACGGGGACTATTAAGACTATTTCCAGGTCAGAATATTTGAACTTTTTATACAAAGCAATAACAGCTACATAACACATTTTGATCAGTTTAACACAATAAGTTCTGTCTTATTTTAAGGAAATAAATGCTGTTTTCTAGGGTTGTAAGCAAAAATCGATTCAGTGATATGTCGCGATACTTCGTTACGTGATTCTCGCATCGATTCAAAATGCGTCCGAATCGATTTTTTAAAAGTCATGTTCTTCATAAAAAAAATCACGAAGTTACATTTACTGTTCTGATCTTTTTTTTTTTTAAACTAAATGTATTTCATCCAATTTTGGACGGTGACCTGAAGGTGTACTCCACCATAATATTATGTGTAATTATTAATAAATCACAATATACCATCCTGTGTTTTAGTATTGGGATATATCGTGATATATTGAATTATATTGAATCGTAACAGTGATATCGTGATATGTATCGTATCGCTATATTAATGGCAATGCACTACTGTTTTCAGTCTCTGCACTGGTATCGGTTGGTATTAGATATCAACAGGCTCCAGTATCAGAATCGGTCCGAGAACTGAAAAAACTGGAGTGGTGCATCCCTAAACTCTTTACTGTTTAAAAGTGCACTAACTCTTCTGGTGGAAGCTACACCGCCTCCAAACCTCTAAAGTTTTATACTATGGCATTAAACCTATCAATCTTACATTTATTGGTGTTTACGACTGTTTTTATAGCCAAAAAATGTGTTCTCACTGTAGCATATCCGCCTCCCCGGAGACCTGACCTGTAACTTAGCCTGTTTGCCTTCACAGAGATAGACAGCAATCAATCAAGCTTTATTTTTAGAGCCCTTTACAACACTCAAGGTGACCAAAGTGCTTTCCAATCAAATCAGACTTGTTCCACAGTGTGGCATTAAACTTTCCAGGTACATTTACGGTTACATAGTGAAAGGTGCATTGTGTAACTTTTCTGGGGCATTGTCTGTCAGATGCTTTTCTTCTTGGAGATGTTATTGCTTTGTCCGGAATGTTTCACAGTACGGCATTAAACCGTTCGATCTTCATGGAAACCAAATTACACTAAGTTACAGGTCAGATCTGTGGAGAGGCTCACAGTCAGAATGCCTGTTTTTCAGCTATAAATCCACCTGTGATTGAATAAATGTAAGGTAGAGCTGTTCTATGTCATACTGTGGAACATTCCAGGCCGAGCAGTGTTATCTCCATTAGGGTGCATCAGTTGCCCCCTTTTTTTTAAAAATCGAGAACTTGCAAACGGCCCTAATGTTTTAGTGTTCCATTCAACTAGAAAAAATTCCTGGTAAATTTTTTTGTAATTCGAATGTCATCTACCGGGTCCACATCCCTTGTAAAATTCTGGAAATTTCTAAAAAAATCATTAAAAATGAGAGTTCAACAGAAACAGTGGTAATTTTCGCTCCTAACCCAAATACTGTACAGTCTTGGCGGGTTATTGGTTTAGGCTGCTCCATGCGAGCCTTCTTACAGCTATGTTCTGACATTTCTTCTTTTAATAACTACACTGTAACACTCCAATTCTGAAAAACATAAAGCAAATATGTGGTTCTACCATGCTTTCTAAAGTCTACCGAACCTGCCTATTATGAAGTTTGGGCAATGCCCCAGTGTATAAGACAGTATAGGCCTATACTGTCTTATACATTGGGACATTGGCCAAACTTTGACCTCGATGTGGACCCGGTAGATCAACTCGAAATTTCATAATTTTTTTTCTAAATTTTTTTCTCAGCGAATGGAACACGAAAAGTATAGGGCCGTTGTAAAGTTCTGATATCGGGGCAACTGATGCACCCTAATCTCCATAGAAACAAGCAGGTGACAAACCCCCGACCAGAAAGTTACATAGTGCACCTTGAACCTTGTAACCTGGATACAGGGTGTCCCAAATAATATGACATAATTTCTTAGGCCAATAATTTTGTCAATTTTTGTACAGAAACGGATGAAGATTCTATATTTAATGTTTTATTTTTGTTATTTTCACCTTGAGCCGCGCCGTTCACATCTGTTCACTTCTCTTCTGATGTTGATGTTGGTCTACCAGATCCTTTACATTCCTACATAAGCAACTTCTGTTTTAAATTTTTGGTACCAAGTCCACATTTGTTTGCCAGCTGGTGAAGTTTTTCCAAATTTTCCTTTGACGACTGCACTGTCTTGAGTAACTGTGTGTGATCATATTCCAAGGCGCAAAATAGTGCTGCCGCGATTATTCGACGTTGTCGACGTAATCGAATATGAAAATGAGTCGACTACAATTTTTTTGGTCGAATATTCGCCTTTATTTATTTTTGGTCTCAAACGGCTCGTCCAGAGACAGGTGTTGTGAGATGTGTCTGTGTTGTGTCTGTGGCTCAGTGAGAGAGAGAGAGTGGGTGGTTGTGTGCGCGCGTATGTCTGCGCGGACCAAGGGAGCCGGGTCTCGCTCTGGGTGTGTGTCCGCATGTGCTCTGGGAGAGAGGGAGACGGCGACCGGGCGAGTAGAGGAAAAGTAAGGATGCCATGCCTACAGTGTAGTGAGCGAATAAAGCCGACTCGACAGCGAAACTGCCTCCCTTTATTTACATTTTTTTTATATACACCGCAAGCGCACGAGGTCCTCAAAGGGAGTTAACTCCGGCCCTAGGAGAAGACGATCTCCCCTGTGCTCCCCAACCACGGTTAGGGGGCTAGAACAGGAAAAAGTTAACACAGGTATTTCCCCTCCACACCACTAGTAGTACTACACTCGAGGCGGACACCGGTGCTGCTGACAGCGGCTACATCCGGGGTTGACGCCGAGGTGGCTAACCTCGGCTTCAGCAAAGGCTAACAGCAGTGGTATATAATGGCACCGCCAAAGAAAACAAACTTGAGGAAGTATTTGCCGTGCGCACTCTGCTGGCTGGTCTCTCTCTTTCTCTCTTCCCCCTTCCCCCGATTTGAGCATTTGAGAAAATGCCAGCGGCCGGTGGGTCAGAGTTGGATCCAAGAACAGTGGCGGCGACTTCTAGACCAAGACCTAAAGCCTCGAAAGTCTGGGAATACTTTCGGACAGTTGGTGATAGAGTGGTTTGTACACTCTGTAAGACTTATTTGGCTTATCACGGGAGCACGACCACGATGCATGAGGTATTGAGAACACCGTTGCAATATGCTGCTCGTGCATACTCGTTAAATTGTGTGTGCATATCGTTGTTCAACATTGTCGAATGAGCACACACAACAGACATAACAGCAATAACCTTTGCAACTCGCACACACAAGGTAACCTCCCGGGAAAATCTAACACACACACTTGTGTGTGTTAGAACCGCTTGTTTTGTTTTTTTTAATTAGTCGTTTAGATTAGTCGACTAATCGAAAAATTAGTCGAGAGATTAATCGTTAGAAAATTAGTCGTTAGTAGCAGCACTAGCGCAAAATTACTTCTCTTTGGGAGTGAACGGCACAACCTGAAAACAGAACAAAAACAAAACATTAAATATAAAATCTTGATCTGTTTCTATACATTTTGTGAATATTTGAGGTTATTTCAGCAAGAAAAACAATATTATTGGCCTGGGACGCCCTATATATTTTAGAATGATGTGTTTGGTTCTGTGTGCTCCAGTCTACAGTATATCTGACGACTTCCAGTGCAAACCAGGAAGTGTCAGTCTGCTGTGATTGGCTGTTGTGGGGGGCAGAGCAGAGGGGGGCTGCGGGACCTCGCTCTAACAATACAAGTCTGGATTTCCAGTGAGGAGGAATGTTCATCCACGGGCTATTTTCATCTTGCCCCAAACGTGATAATCTAATATTCCTGTTCTCGCCATCTGTGTCTTGGTTGTGTCTTCTCAGCCGTGCGCGCGCTTTCTTACCCAATAGACTCAACATACACCATTCTCACTGTATATTCGGCGTCGTCTAATGAAAAAATACACAGAGCTGCTGCCGTTGTGACGCTGATTGGAGATGAAATTAGGCCAGGCGGTGCATATAGCTGCAAGCGAGAGATGTCTGCAGGGCACCGGGGTCTAAATAAAGGGTCTTACAGCGGCTCCTGATTGGCTATGGCCCAGTAGCGTTGGCTTAAGCAGAATAGCCCGAGACGAGGAGCATGTCAGATTACATTAGACAAGACTACTACCAGGCAATAGGCTGTGGTTGTGTTGTGAAATCTCCCACTAGTACATCGGGGGTGGGGGGTGTTACAGCATTGTCAGATTAATACAGTTGCTCAATGCTTTACTACAGCACAAGGATTTCAGAAAATTCATTCTGACGTGGTGGAAAATCATTATAACACCTTTTTGACGTTGTATCACTATTGATATGTTCAATTCTATATTGTATTTTTATTAATCTGGTACCGTATTTTTCGGACTATAAGTCGCACCAGCCAAAAAATGCACAATGAAGAAGAAAAAAACATGTATAAGTCGCACCGGACTATAAGGGGGAAATTTATTTGATAAAATCAGAGAGAACCCACATGTTAAAAGGAAAGTTATAGAAGTTATAGTAATAAAGACAACCGGATAGAGAACAATCCATGTATCATTCGTTCATTCGTTTTTCAATATAGAACCAAAAATAAGAAAATGAAAAACTCTTTTCCTTATTATTTGTCTCCAAAACCAAAATGAAAAAACGGATAATGAGTTGTTTTTTTTATTTTTAATTCATATATATGATTCATATATTTGGTATGGCGGCACGGTGGCTGAGTGGCAACACTCAGGCCTCACAGCAAGAAGGTTGCGGGTTCGATCCCCGGGTCGCCTGGGCCTTTCTGTGTGGAGTTTGCATGTTCTCCCCGTGTCTGGATGGGTTTCCTCCGGGTACTCTGGTTTCCCCCATCAACCTAAAACATGCAGCACCCCTATGAACTAACATCAAGGACCATGTTGTCCACCCTCCTGTGGGCTCACCACCTGCAGAGGGGTTCATAGGGGGTCAGGTGCTATGAGTATTGGGCAGCAAGCTGCCCCCGTGACCCAGCAGGATTAAGCAGGAGAAGATGGATGGATGGATGGATGGATGGATATTTGGTCTATGGGCTGTCAGTGTGAAAAATGTAATATCTAAGTCGCAACTGAGTGTTTTGGAAAAAAAGCAACAAAAAAAAGCAAAACGAGCCAATTTAAACAATAGATTTACAGTGTAATCTTCCAAACTAAAGTATATATTATATCTCTGCTCTTTTGTGGTGCATGTTAGAGTCCATTCACAGTTGTGTGAATGTGTGACCTTAACCAAGACATTCATATGAATGTTTTTTTTTTTTTTTTAACCTTTATTTACCCAGGAAAGTCCCATTGAGATTACTAATCTCTTTTTCAAGGGAGTCCTGTCATGCACACATCACTTTCATTTTGATGGATTGCCATAATATCTTTGTCTAGGTAATCCTCAGAATGTCTAGATTTCTCGTCAATATCGCCCACCCATAGAAATAAACATAGGCACACTGTATTCATCCACCTTAATTTCTTTTATGGGTACTTTAATAATAATAATAATAATAATAAATTTTATTTATAATGCACTTTACATTTGATTCCAAATCTCAAAGTGCTACACAAGCTACAATAAAAAGAACATTAAAAACATCATAAAATGTTGTAAGCTTTTCTAAAAAGATAGGTTTTGAGTCCTTTTTTAAAAGCTTCTACCGTCTGTGGGGCCCTGAGGTGGTCAGGTAGAGCGTTCCACAGTCGTGGAGCGGCGGCTTCAAAGGCTCGGTCCCCCATGGTCTTGAGGCGTGTCCTGGGCGGGAGCAGACGGTGCTGTTGGCCTGACCGGGTCCTGACTGAGGTATGTAGTGTGAGCAGGTCTGTGAGGTAGGTGGGGGCATCACCGTGGAGACAGTGGTGGGTGTGCAGGAGGATTTTGTATTCTATACGGAGGTGCACGGGGAGCCAGTGGAGGGTGTGGAGGATGGGGGTGATGTGCTCATGTTTCCGCACCCTCATCAGGACCCTGGCAGCGCTGTTTTGGACATACTGGAGCTTTTGGATGCTCCTGCCAGGGATCCCGATGAGGAGTGCGTTGCAGTAGTCCAACCTGGAGGAGATAAAGGCATGGACGAGCTTCTCTTTAAGGGGCCCATATTGCGCTATTTTAGATCTGTGTTATTATAATTATAATTGTTGTTTTCCTCATCAAAAACGTACCTGGAGTTGTGTTTTTTGCTTTCATTCACACATTTTTAACGCACAAACCCTACATATTTAGGCAAGGAGAGGTCTACAAGGAAGAGGAATACAAGACCTGCTCCATAATAATTGAGTAATTTGGATAATTTTGGCTCAGGAATTGACAATCTCTACTGAACTAAAAGTAAAAGGTAACTGTTAACTTAACTTAAAAACTACCACTTCATCACAAGGTGGAACAGAACATTTCGAGCTTTGGAGATGTAAACAGACTAATAATAAAGGATTACTCAAACGTGTGAATGAAACAAAACACAATTCCAGGTATGTTTTTTTAATAACATGACCTAAAGCTCACAAGAGTCAGTTTTGTGTAATATAAGACCTATAAATGTCAAATTAAACCGCAATAACAGCCGCCACTGTACAAAGATATAACGCGTATCATCTTTTAATTCCCTCGCCTCCCTGTTGTAGTGACATAACACAACTTGATTAAAGATAGAGTTATTTTTTTAATAATTAACAACGGAAATAAAAGGTAATGAAATCTCCATGGTGAGAGGACGTCCAGGCGGTGTTGTGGGACACAGTGGAGCAGTTCAGGCAGGTGTAAGTAACGCTTCTTGGCTGGCAGCAAAACGCCACGTAAAGGTCAAGGAATTAATGTGTGCACGCGGAAGGGAAGGAAATGGCATTGACGTTAACTGCATCCAGCAGCAATAGGGCATGTTTACATTGTAGTATATAGTGTAGCTTCAGCCGTGTTTTATCGTAAATTTGGTTTGTACAGAAAGAGCCCACGTTACGCTGTTTTCCGATCGATGTTATAATGTTGTTTCCTCATTAAAAACAGACCTGCAGTTGTGTTTTGTTTCATTCACACATGTTTAACGCCCAAATCCTGCATGTTTAGGCTGTGTTCTTCTCTCAAACCGAAAACATGCCGTTCCACCTTGTGATGTCATGAGCGAATACAGGAAATGCTCCACTGTGTTTTCGGACGCCATTCACCTTCATTAGAATCAAAGGGATGATTTCAGCCCTGTAATTGCCGATCTCTACTGAACTAAAGGTAAAAGGAGCTGCTAACTTGAAAATCACCACTAGATGAGGTCACAAGGTGGAGCAGAGCATACTTGGCATTAAAGGGGAAGACGGACTAATAATGCAGGATTAGTCAAATGTGTGTGAATGAAACAAAACACAACTCCAGGTATGTTTTTGAGGAGGTAACAACATTATAACGCTAAAGCTGCGTTCAGACTGGGGCGTCAAGGCGTCCACTTTACATGCAAAGTCTATGTGGACGTCTAGAGCGCCCTGCGTTTCTGCGGCACGTCTTCAAGCGTCAATGCGGCGAGAATCTGGCGTTTTGTATCTTGAGCGTTCAGGCGTCGGCGTCAGAAGTTGAAAACGACCTTTTGGCATCTTTCTCAACTAATTAGGGACTACTATCTGGTGACGGAGCTACGTTACTACCTGGAAGAAGGAGAAGAAAGAGAAAGACCCAGGAGCCGCAAACACCATCACAAGAAATCTATGCTGTGTCATTAGCGGAGTATAAATACAGTAAATATACATTGCAGCCGCCAAGCCGATCGCCTCAGCTGATGGATTTTATGTAATAAATACACTGAAAAAACACTCTTGACCGAGAAAACAAGGCTACAGTGGCTGCCCTGGATGTGTGTCAGGCATTTACCTCCCGTTCGTCCATGGCATCCAAGAGACACGTCGGGGGCAACTCAAATGCAAAGGCGTCCAACTAGAGGCGTCCAACTAGAGGCGTCCAAATAGAGGTGTTTTTTGACTGTGGTCTGAATAGCTTAAAAGCAAGAATCCATTTTTCTGTAATATAGGGCCTTTAATTTCTTCTCGTTCAAGAAAATGCGTTGTAGGTCATGCAGTGTATTTTAAAAGTCTAAAAATGTGGCTGAATGACATCACCTGTGCCAGGCAGCCGGGCACACTCACATTTTCCAGTCAGTGTAGTTATTGGATGAGAGCTTTGTGGAAAAAACACTATGTGACTATGCCTAAAAGTTGTCTCTGTCCGCTGTGTTATGTCTGCATCTGCTTATAAAGTGTTTTTACCCTTTGTAAAACAGGAAGTGTGCTGTTAGCATGCTAGTTTGTGTTAACATTATTATTATTTTGTTTATTTATGAGAAAAGGGCAATGCACAATATACAATCTAACCTGAACAGGAGAGATGCAGTGTGCCATTTGTAGCACTAGAGCTAATTTTCACCTGTAGTCTCTGGTGCATGTTTTACTGATATTAGTTCACTATTGCCTCTAGGAATGTCATAGGAAAGTGTTTTTGTTTTGGTTTTTTTTTATGTTTTTAAGACAGCAAATAGTACAAGGCCTCCAAGGGAAATGAATTTGAACTTCATTTGATTCTGAGTTTGGTTGGATATGGACCTTAAGTCTTTTTTTCCACATTTTTATTGAGTAAAAGGCAGTTTACAATTTAAAGGTGCAGGTTCTGGTGGAGGGTCCTGCTTGTTTCTATGGGTGTGTTATTGCTCTGCCTGAAATGTTCCACAGTATGCCATTAAACATCTTTACCATGCATTTATTCAATTACAGGTGGTTTTATAGCTCAAAAATATCTAAAGAAACAGGCATTCTGACTGTGAGCGGGGTCGTCTCTCCACAGATCTGACCTGTAACTTGGTCTGGTTTGGTTTTCGTGGGGACAGTGTGAAACATTCCTGACAAAGCAAAGCCCCTTGGTTCCATCCATGACATTAAAAATAGTTTCTTTGCAATAATAACAGCAGGAAATGAATTGTTTTTGGGCTGATGTAAGATTATTATTATTTTTCTACAACTTTCTTTAATAACATTTCCAAAAATATCAGCAGTGTCAGGATAAAATACTTAAATAGGGACAAAAAGCTGAATAAAACACACACAAAAAAGGGAAAAAAGGAAAAAAAAGAGAAAAAAAATTCAGAGCAGCTACCAGGTCACACAATAAACATGTACCAGATTGAAAAAAGAGAGTGAGATAGAAATTGATCAATGACAAGATAAAAAAAAAAAACAAAGGGAAAATTGGGCTGATGTCAGATTATTATGGATATGGATCTTTGAATGAAAAACAATACGCTAAACTGAATACCCGAACCTTTTCCTCACCATTTAATCACAATTTTTATCACATTTTAATATATTCACAGTCCAAATAAACGAACAAAAATTTGGGCACAGAATCAGACCTGAAATACGCCCCAAAAAAGCTCGGGTTCTAATTTTTCATTTCTATTATTATTAAAACTCCATGGCTGTTTGAAAACTAATAAATATGAGCAGAGCGCCTCATAAAAGAGGTTGACAGATTTTTCATAATGGTTTTTGCGCGAAGGCTGTGAATGCCAATCTCGCTGTCTACAGGGGGTACCACACATGTCTAAAAACAATGCCTCTAACATGGAGAGTCATTGCAATTGAAATTACAAATGGTATTTTCGAGGCATTAGATAAAACAGCTGAGAAATGGAGGATGACAAGGCTGTATAAATCAGTGATTTGTTACCAGACTGGAAAATGAATTGACAAAATGTATTGACAATTTATAACGCTCATACAGGAGTAGATTGTAGGGTTGTTAAAAGTATCGGAAATCAGATGCTAATCGATACTCAAAACTGGTGTTGAAACTACTCATTTGCGCAGGTATCGATACTAATAAAGTCACATTTACAGGACGAAAATGAGCCTTTCCTGAATACTTTTAGAATGATCTTGAGCTGTACCAGAACAAGTATAAGAGTTCAATCTCGCTCCCGCCCGCTTCCCGCAAAGAATTGTAATTTTCATTCCCGCTCTTGCCCACATCTGCGAAATGTTGCCCGCAAATCCCGTAAGATGGGGATGTTTGCTTTCTTTCTCACAAAAGGTCTTGATTTCTTCCATTTCTTCGTCAGGTTTCTTGATTTTTTGATGGTAAATGTACCTCTCTCCAAAGAACTTACTTACGATTCACTAGAGGCGCTCTGTTCTTCAAACACAGGGAAGCGAAAAGGAATTGTCTAAAATGTGCGCGAGATTAGACCACACCCACAAGTTTAGGCTGCTTTAAATGTTTTTACTAATGCCAAATAAAATATCCAGCACAAATTATGTACGATAGGCATACATTAATCATATCAATTAATATATATTTGATTTTACACTCATATTTAGTTTGCGGGACTGCAGTTTATGATCCCACTCGTCCACTCCCACACTGTGCGTTGGGTCCCGCAGGTGCATAGACATAGATATAAGATATACATAGACATAAGACTAGCTAAGATTCAGCTAGTCCAGAACGCTGCTGCTCGTCTTTTGACTGCTTCTCGGAAATTTGATCATATAACTCCTATTCTTCAATCTCTCCATTGGCTACCTGTTCAGTTTCGCATTGATTTTAAGATTCTTTTTTTTTTCCAGATATATTTTTATTGGTATTTTTCAGAACAGTACAATACCCATTTTAATACAATCAATGCAAATTACTTTGTTCCGTTTTTTCTTACATATAACAACAAGAACATCACAAAACCAAACGATAAGAGAAGATCAAAATAAATAATAACATTTAAACAAGGGCCTTAAAACATAGCTTCTCTTTATACAGTTTATTCTTTAATTTGAGTTCAACTCCGTAGCAGCAGGGGATTCAAAAATTTGTTGTATCTTCTGTTAGAGTGAAGTTCTTGGCAAAGTCAATAAAAGGACCCCAAATCTTTTCAAATATTTGTTGTTTGGACTTACGAATATAAGTTATTCTTTCCAAGGGTAAGCTGGACAGCATATGTTTTAACCACTGGGTGGTATTAGGTCCATTAGTATTTTTCCAGTTTAAGGCTATGCATCTTTTTGCTATCAGTGAACAATAGTCAATAAATGTGCACTGTTCTTTACTGAGTGTGTGTTTTTTTGGGTATAATGCCATAATAAACAACCCGGAATTGAATTCTATCCGTTTTGATATAATTTTTTCAATTAGATTCTTTATTTCTACCCAAAACTGATTAATTTGATTACATTCCCACATACAGTGTATCAATGAGCCTTTGGAGCCACATTTAATACATATTTAAGATTCTTTTACTTGTTTTTAAATGTCTCCATGGCCTGGCCCCACGGTACTTGTCTGACCTGCTGGGGCCCTGCAGTCCTTCCCGCTCTCTCAGGTCTGCAGGTCAGGTTCTTCTTGTGGTGCCTAAGACAAAAAGGAAACTTAGGGGTGATCGGGCTTTTTCAGTGGCTGCTCCTAGACTCTGGAATGCACTTCCTCTGAATGTCAGACAGGCCGATTCACTTCCTGTTTTTAAATCTCTTCTTTAAAACTCGTTTCTTTAGTTTGGCTTTTAACACAGTGTGAAGACTTGACATTTATCATTGTCTGTTTTGATGTTATTGAGTCTCATGTTTTTGTCTTTTAACATGTGTACAGCACTTTGGTCGACTGTGTTGTTTTTAAAGTGCTTTATAAATAAAGTTTGATTGATAAGACCACATTGTAATATAAAGAAAGTACTACAATATTGTTATTTGTTTATTTCATTCATAAAGTATAAAATGACTTCAACAGTCTCACAATGTCAAACATACAAGAAATGAATGAAACGGAGCAGAAATTTGAGTCATCTTATGTTATCTCAATATAAGGCTGAACATCACATTCTACTAAAGCGTTTTTATCATCGTGGTTTTGCAGAGGTCTCCAGTCTTTTTCGTCTGGTGAGCTACTTTAGAAAACTAAAATACCGGAGAGCTGCTCATTTCAGAGGCCGCCAGAGATTCAGTAAATATAAGACGGCGTACAGTTTGATTCCTTTTAAACATTTACACGACTATTATCCATTAATTAGTGCACAAAGATCGGCATTTAACTAAATCAAGGCGGAGGAAGCTACAGGTCGGAGACACCTGTGGTTTACGGATTGGTGTTGGATCTAATCAAGTTTGAAATTTTATTATCGTGACAGGACTAGAAGGTTGGGAGAAAATGCGATATGACCATTTTGTATTTCGCTGTATCCTGATTGGCTGGAAGAAATTACATGGAGAAAGTCTATTACCATATAAATAATAATAATGTAATAAGGTGGAACAACAGGGAATCTTACCTGAAGATAGAACTGCAAATTAGGCACAGACTGCTGCTTAAAGAGTGTGTTCGTCTCCTGCTACATGATTAAAAACCTATATTACTGTAGTATTAACCGGCCTCACGCTGCTCTGCCTCTCTAATTGGGCTTCATGCGGGTAGAATTTGGTTGAGTAACTATGCGCAAAGTTGGTTTACATTCCAAATCAAAGCCTAATTGGTGTCTCTTTGTACATTTATGCATTTGGAAACGTTTGTTGTTGATAGTTATGAGAACTGCTCTAAGAATAGAATAGAGATGTTATTGCTTTGCCTGGAATTTTCCACAGTGTGGCATTAAAACATAGCTTAGGGCAGGCATGTCCAAACTATGGCCCGGGGGCCAAATGTGGCCCTCAGACCAATTGTTTTTGGCCCTCAGGCTTCCAGGTGAATTGGCCCATATTACCACAAGTAGTAGCTACTTTTTACTGCATGTTTTTGAAATCTACCTTGATCAAGCAAATGTAGTGTGTCCTTCTGAGGGTCTAAGCCTGAACAAAGGTCTGGAGGGTCATTCAAACCTGTTATGTGGCCATACCGGCTCGTCAAAGCCTGATCCCGTCAGATCTCAGAAGCTAAGCAGGGCTGGGCCTGGTTAGTACTTGGATGGGAGACCACTGGGAATTCCAGGGGCCACAGGGGGGCGCCAGTGGCAAAAAACTGTCGTAGTGTCCTTAGGCAAGGCACATCACCCACATTGCCTAGTATGAAAGTGGTGTTTGCGTGAGTGTTGGTGGTGGTCGGAGGGGCCGATGGCGCAGATTGGCAGCCTCGCTTCCGTCAGTCTGCCCCAGGGCAGCTGTGGCTACAATAGTAGTTTACCACCACCGGGTCTGGAGTGAATGAATAATGCTCTGTAAAAGCGTCTTTGAGTGTCCAGAAAAGCGCTATATAAAACTGATGCATTATTATTATTATTATTATTATAAATGCACAGATTTGAATTACTCACCGTTTTGATGATCAGTCTATGACCCCCGATCGGCCCTCACGCTGGTCTGTGTTTTAATATGTGGCCCTAGATGAAAAAAGTTTGGGCACCCCTGGCTTAGGGGATTCAAAAATGTCACGATGCTAAACCTCCGATGTATTTATTTCAACTTTGGTGACAAAAAACTGACAAGTAGGTCTGGGCGATAGAGAAAAAAAAGGAAAGGAATCGGGATTTTTAATTTTTTTCTGGATTTTTTGGTGCATCTTTACTCTTTATCGTATAAAATGTACTGAAAAATTTTATATCTTTTACATTTTACTCTTTTTTTATTAATTTAAATTGCAAGCTTTTCAGTCCAATCACAATCTACATTTTGCATATCTTTAAAATAACAATTAAAATACAAGATAGACATAGATATTACTGCATATTACCTATTGACACATATACTGCCCACTGTCTGACATATACGCGCTTTCCTAATTCCAAATAAATGTTTTACTTGGTGATGCTCATGTTTTTTCCAGCACCTCACAGATTTTTGCTGTTGTAGTTGTGAAGTTGTGTGCCTCGCATCATTTGTTATAAGCTCCGGGGATCGTGTCGGCTCAGGAGGTGCAGGGTCATGTGGTACCCTCAAGGTGCAGTCAAGATATTTCTGACCACAGCGCCATCGTGCCCATGGGCCAGACACTGAGCCCTGTACGTGTCCGTGCTGCAGGACTGAAGAGGTGAGGCTATGTGCTCAAGATATCGTTATTTTCTGCGTAAGAGCCTGCGGTTTTAAGTACAGATGGAGGGAGAAGAGAATTCTGTGGTACAAGTTTATTTGTTTATTTGTTTATTTAAGGATCCCCATTAGTCTCTACAGAAGCAGAGACTAGTCTTCCTGGGGTCCAATCTCAAATACAAGACATTTTCAGCACCATCAAAACAATCAAAACACTAAGTTTGAGTTACATCGTCAAAACACACACCAAACACCCGAAATATGTTACATTCAACTATTAGCCTTTTCAAAAAGCAATTTCTTAAAGCATTTTTTAAAAACCGCATAATTTTGTATAAGCCTTATATGTTGTGGCAGAACATTCCAATGAGAAATGGCTCTGTAGAAAAATGTTGCTTTCAGTGCATTAGTTCTTGGTTTTGACAAAGTGAAAGTTGTGTTTGAGGCTTGTCTTGTATTAAACCTGTGCCTGCTACAGATGAGCTGTAACTGTGAGAACATGTGCAAAGGTCTGTGTGTTGTCCACACTTTATGCAAAGACAAAACTAAACTACAGGCCAGTCTGTCCTTGACTTTCAGCCACGAAAGTTTCTCATGCATAGCACTGATATTAGCCCTAAAAGAGCAGTTCAGAGCAAGACGTGCAGCTCGATTCTGAACTATCTGGAGATTGTCTAAATCTTTGTTTGCAGCACTAGACCACACATTAGGACAATAGTCCATCTGAGATAAAACAAGAGAGGCAATTACCAGTTTTCTTGTTTCCATTGGCATAAAATAAGCATTCCTTCTAATTATTGCAATATTCCTACTCATTTTGGTAACAATATTATTTATATGAGTCGTCCATGTCATAGTTTGGTCTAAAATGACACCCAAAAGTTTGATTTCTGTGACTTGTTCCAATGGTTGTTTTTTGAGAGAAATGTTTAGCTTAAGATTTTTTCGAACAGAATGCTTTGATCCCAATAGCATGCACAGGTACAAGTGCAGTTGTCTTATCGCGGTTTAAGGTTTTCATAATAGATTTGAAGTTTTTTCCATGAAGTTTACAGTCTGTTTTTCTTCATTGTGTGATAGTGGAATATTCAGTCATTCTGGTTAAATAGTTTTCAGTTCACATGACTTAAAACTTCAAGATTTATGTTGTATACCGAAAGTATCAGGTCAAATGTATTTGCTTTGCACAGTTAAAGTTTCCATATTATCCATTTTTATTTATATTATAATGCTGTTTCCTCATCACACACATACCAGGGGTTGTGTTTTGTTTCATTCACACATAAATCCTGCATATTTAGACTATTCTCAAACAGAAAACACTCGGTTCCACCTAATGATGTCATGTGGTAGTACAGGAAGCGCTGCACTATGTTTTTAAACTCTGCACACTTTCACAAGAATCATTTGGAGGATTTCAGCTCTGGACTTACTTTCAGTTCTCTAATGAACTAAAGTAACTTGAAAAAGACCGCTTCATGACATCACAAGGTGGAACAGAGCATTTTGAGCTTATGTAGACAGACAAATGATAAAGAGTTACTCGTTACATGTGTGAACAAAACAAAAGCTCAGTTAATTTTGCTTAATATAGGACGTTTAAAAGCAGCCACAGTTGACCAAAGTCCAAACAGTAAGTGCCAATACACAATACACAATAAAACAGCAAGAAAAACAAGATATATATATTAAAAAAACTATCTTTTTAATGTTTAAATATTGGATCTCAATAGTAATTCAGATGGCATCACTCATAATCGTAAAGTACAGTACACTATAAACGATACAAAACAAAATTGTGCCTTCATTCATCATTTAATCTTTATATTTAAAAGTGGAAATCATATTTAAAATGGCTAAATTCTAGAGTATTGCTGGTTCTAATGGCACAAATGGCCCAAAACGTTCAAATTGTTTCTATTTTTAACGCAGCGTTGTGGCTTGAAGAAGGAGCAGCAGATGCACATCACAGTTGTTCTAGTCAAAGGTCAGACTTGGTGAGGTCACGGGAGGCCTGCTGGTCACATGACTCACAGCTCCCAACAATATGGTGCTTTCTTAGCTCCTTCACAGTAAGATACCCCCTCTTTCTTAGCTCCTTCACCATAAAATACCCTTTTTTTCTCCTTAAAGGGTTTAAATTATGCAAAAATCAGCTCTGCCTCACATTTACATTTCAATTACAGGTGGTTTTATAGCTCAAAAATAAATAGAAAAACAGGTGCTCTGACTGTGAGCGGGGTCGCCTCTCCACAGATCCCCCCTAACTTGGCCAGGTTTGGTTTCCATGAAGATACAAAGGTTTAATGGTGTACTGTGAAGCATTTCAGACAAAGCAATAACATACACAATGCACTTTTAAGACATGTTATAATGTTGTTACCTCATCACAAACATACCTGGAGTTTTGTTTCATACACACATCTTTGAGTAACCATTTAGTATTAGTTTGTCGGCAACTCCAAAGCTCAGAATGCTCTGTTCCTCTTTGCGATGTCACGAAGCAGTAGTTTTCAGCTACGTTTTACCTTTAGTTCAGTAGAGATTGGCACTTCCAGGGTTCCACTTCCAGGAAAACAGCAGGATTTGTGTTAAACCTGCGTGAACGAATCAAAACACAACTCCGGGTATGTTTGTGATGAGGAAACGACATCATAACATAGATCAGAAAAATAGCGTAATAACACGGGCCCTTTAACGCGCTTTGAAACTGCAAAGACGTTTGGACCCAGACGGTGCGGACAGTGGCGTAAAAGGCGGAGGATGTGAGCGCGTCTCCCTTTGAAGCGTTCGGGTAAAGGTGACATTCAGCGGGGGGCCACATGAGAGGGGACCCCCGCGGAGCAGCCTTTCACCACCACCATTGTCTCCCATCTGCCGGAGAAGGTGCACCAGCCCACTGCGCTTCTGCTGTTCTGGCCATCCATAACTTCTGTTCCATTCAAGGGTCACTTAAAAGCCGCTCCACCAGATTTTACTGTATTAAAAATGTGAAAAACAAAAGTAGTTCATATTTTTAGGATGTCTATATATCTGTAAGAGATAAAGCTACTGTAGTGCTTGAAAGAAAAATATGATAGTGCAGCTTCGAAGTGGCCCTATGTAACTTTTTTGGTGTGCTTGCTTTGCCTGGAATGTGACACAGTATCAGGGCCCGACCGATATGGATTTTTTTTGCGGCCGATATGATACCGCTAAAATGGGAGGTGGAGCAGCCGATATAATTGCCGTAAAAATTCACTGTAAGTCTTATTGTTTATAACACTTAGGTTTGGCTCTATTGGATTTTAAGTGGGGTTTGTTTAGGCGACATTTATTATTCTTCTGCCTCTTTACGTCATATTTAAAGACAATAGGTCGGCCTAATGGCATTTTTGCATGACATTCACTAGCCAGTAAAGAAAGTAAACTACCGCTATTAACCTTTAGCGGTAAATGTGTGCGCGCTGCGGTAATTTAATATGCTAAATGACGATAATTCACACCTCTATTCACAGTCTAGTCTAGTAGTTGTCTAGTAACATATAAATGGCCAATATAGTCACTTTACAGTCGCTAATAGAAGAGAAAACATCCTGTTTAATTACAGCAGCTAAGCGCTAACGAGCTTCAAAACCGACACATTTCCAACACTCAGCCTCACACAGGCTCCTCTCAGATCAGCACTAAGAACTGTCCTTTTAATCCAGACTCAAACCGATTGTCCGTAAAAAGAATATCATATCAGTGTTGCGCACGTGGATCTATGGCTGCGGGTATAAACAAAAGCACGGGAGTGACGTAACTCTGGGGGTGCGTTCAGGGGCAGTACGACATCACAGACACAGACCAATAACTCAGCAGATAAATCCTGATGCGGCGCCACATATTAGGACATTTATCTGTCTGTAAATTGGATTAAATGGGCAGAATATAGAGAGTCTATGCTTTATAACAAGGTAAAACATGTCCACGTGGAATATCGGCCCATATCGGCAAGATTTAGGCCGATATCCGATAGGTCTCCAAGTGCCCGTGTCGGCCAACCGATATATCGGTCGGGCCCTACACAGTATCGCATTAAACTTATATAGCTTGCATTTATTCAAGTCAATGGTGGTAGTCATGGTGTTTTTAATTGCTAAAAAAAATGCTTAAAATGCCTTTTTAAAACACATGTATTCACACTATGAGTGTAACTTTGCCTGGTGGTGTCTCTTTCTTTTCTCTATGACAATAAATATGATAATAGTAAAGTAGTTTTTAAAAGTATAACTAGTAGTTTTCTCTTAAAAATGTGAAAAACAGAACTAGCTCCTATTTGTCAGAAAAAAACTGCTGTGCTGTGTTGCTCCGAGGTCACTCACTGCAAGCTCAGGTAATAAGCGTTTTGCACAACTTTTCAGAGGCCAGAGGGAAGTTTTGCCACCACAGTAACAACAACAACTAGCAGGCTAACAACAGCTCTGCAGCCTTACTTCCTGGTCTGCAGATGATAACCAGTGTTTCCCGCAGAAAGTTGGTAAGTCAAAGTGGTGACGGGTGGAGGATTCACGTGGTTCGGAGGGACGTAGTGAAGGCGAGGGACAAGTGTTGTTAAGGCGGCCGCCCTAACTATAAAGCACTGCGGGAAACACTGATCACATTGCTTTATAATTCGCTGCAGACAACACACAGCAGTCTCATTTTACCCATGATGCTCTTATCATATTTCTGTAGCCTGCAGGAAAAAGACAAAGTTTACATTATTGCGTGAAAAAAATGATATGGCCCCTTTAAATGTGCGGTATCGTTTATTGTAACGTTTTTGGTGTGTGTCTGCAACCTCCTTGTCTCCATGGAGATGTTATTGCTTTTATGGCATTAAACCATTTTTAATTGCTAAAAAAGGAAAAACATGCCTTCGACCGATGAGTGTTACCCTCTTGTCTCTATAACAGTAGTTAAAATAGTAGTGAAGTTGTTTTTTTAAAAAGTGTCATTGATTGGCTGCATAATAGAATCTTTTAAAGGTGCATTATGTAACTTTTCTGATAGGGAATCTGTCACCTGCTTGTTTCTATGGAGGCGCCATTGCTCTACCTTATATTTACTCAATTACAGGTGAGTTTATAGCTCAAAATACCTGGAAAAACAGGCATTCTTGGTCTGATTTGGTCTCCATGAAGCTGAAACAGTTTAAAACCAGACTGTGGAACATTCCAGACAAAGCAATATCATCAAACACCTCTACGGAGAAAAGCATCAGAAAGTTACACGATGCAGCTTTAAGGATCCTCTCTTTTATTACCAGCAGCGGAAGGTGTCAGTTTGTATCGGCTATAACAGCGGCACAAGCTCACATATGGACCCTGAAAGTAGTGAGACGACAGACTTTAATAACGAACATTCTTCCTCGTTTCTGTTGCTGTATGAAGAGGATTTTGTCTGTTCAGAAAGAAATTGCAAAACAGTCAAAATTGGGTTAAAATCTCATAAAAGTTGCATGATACTAGTACGTCTCCTTGTATCTTAACTCTCGCAGATAGTTGTGCGCACAGACGGGGTTGCCCGGATACGCACTTTAATCTCCGCTCCATTAAACACTCAACCATGTGAAATAATAACTTTGTCTCGTGAAGTGCTCATTTGTTTGTACACTGTAGCACTGGACAATTACAGAGTACGGAGGGAAGCCACTGCAGAGCTATTAACCCGTATATCAGTATCACGCTAACTGCGGCTTCTCCTCCATCACTTTGGGAGCCGTCCACAAAACACTAATTTGTTCGCCTTCGTAAATTACATTACCTTGTTTTCACTGGCACTTATACTTTCGTTTTACTGTCTTTACCGAGTGTGTGGATTGCCAAGGCTGCAATGAAGAACTTTTGTAAAGGAAAGTGGGATGCGTGGGAGTTTATAGAGATGTTATGTACATACAAATAGTCGACGATAATCATTCGTGGGACATTTTATATAATCGTGATAATCGCCAACAAAGATTATGGCTTTTATATCACCAAAATGTGCAGTAAAAAGCTACTTATCCATGATGTTCTCTGTTGTTTTCACTTATAACAAAGCACAACACCATAACTGAACCTATTCATAATAATAAAATGATTCATATCCATAACATTTGTAAACTTTCAGCAACTTAAATAATTATCATCATATAATCGTTAATCACAATTATTTTATTTATTGTGACGTCAAACTACATACTTATGCAGTTGTGCTCTATAAAGTCGATACGCCTCTTCTTCACTGAAAAACCCTGTATGTGGACCTCGGTGTTAGATTAAATGACCTCTACCACCCGGTTTTCCCACCCTGAGGTGATAGTTCCAGGGCCCCGGTGCTGGGGGCAGGTGGGTTTGGCTGTTTGTCCAGATGAGAGGGTCTGTGTGAAGAAGTCTGTGGTGCCAGTGGAGCACGCTGTGTGCAAAGTCCTCCTTGTGCTTTTGTTTAAAGGGCTATTTTCTGATCCACAAAGCAAAAACTGGAGGGTTAAATAGTTGTTTTTAACACAAAAAGGGTTATTTTCACTATTTGAAAGTTAAATGGAGGTTTCAGTTAAATTAATTCAGCTTCCTTTAATGTTAATTTGGCACTTCCCTCCCACCACTTCAAACTCCCATGAGAGAAGAGCAGTTTGAAGCAGTTTGGTATAAAATTTCATTTTAAATGAACTAAAATAAAGTGTAAAAATAAAACACCTCTGTGTGTTGTTTAGATAAATCAGGATAACCCTCTCAAAACATTAATATAACTCTTGATTTCGTGGCTAAACTTTGGTCCAGTGTTACTTAATTAACGTTTCCAAAAATGTTAAATTACCTTAAACAGATTAGACTCATATAAACCCTGAGAAAAAGTTCAAATTGATTCTGTGAGAGTCAATTTTAACACTTAACACTTATACTATTGTTTCCACATACCTGGAGTTGTGTTTTGTTTCGTTTGCACCTTTGAGTACCACTTTATTATTAGTCTGTCAACATCTCCAAAGCTCAAAATGCTCTGATCCACCTTGTGATGTCATGTAGTGGTAGTTTTTAAGCTAAGAGCTACAGTTTACATTTTGTTTGCTAGAGATTGGTAATTCCAGGTCTGAAATCACCCAAACAATAGTAGTGAAGGTGTATTGTGTTTAAAAAAAAAACGTAGTGGAGCTCTTCCTGTATCACCACGTGACATCACAAGGTGGAACAGAGTCGGACGATTTCAGCCAAAATCTGCAGAGTTTGTGTGTTAAACATGTGTGAATGAAACAAAACACAACCCCAGGTATGTTTCTGATGAGGTAACTACATTATAACATAGAAAATGGCATAATATGTGCCTTTTAAAGCAGCTCCACGGTCAAAAACGGACACATTCATCACCCACTCCTCCTATTGGTCAGTCTCTGTTATGGTCTAAGTGAGTGACAGGTGGATTTAACCAATCACAGTCAAGAGAGAACTTTCAGAAACAGCTAACAGCTCCTCTTAAAGATTGTATAAAAGATAAAGAAAACTTGTTTTTTTGGTAATATCTCAAATTTTACGGTATTACACAAATCCCACAATAATCCCACAACACAATAAGTACTGAACCCCACGAATATGTATAAATAAGTAGTGCATTTTTATTTTTATAGATGTTTTGGAATAGTTTGTCCATCATGAGACCGTCACTGTTGGCCTCTTCCAATCAGCAGTTAATCCTTTACCCACAAATAAATCTGACGTCTGTGTCGCTCCCGCATTTCCATATTTGTCATTCAAACCAGAGCCACTGCTGACTTCAGTCCCAAAACCCAAACTAAATTATTATTGACCACCAGTTATCATTAATCCGTGGCATTTGCGTCTCATTAGAATGCGAACATGCTGTTTCTTTCCCTAGTATGTTGCCCTTTAAACTGAATACACACTGGAGTGGTCGTTGCTCACGCTGCTTAAATCTCCCGGTATTAATCCACGACCATTTTCCTTATCGTCAGCAGATCTGGAAAGTCTTGCTTAGGGATGGTATATTGTTTTTGGATTTCCCCAGATATCGTATCAGTCCAGTACGGAACGTTTTGCCGATATTTGGCCCAGATTTTTCCTCTGCCGGCTCCAGTCTGTGTGTGCTCATGTGGCAGTCCCAGATTTGTCCTCAGTGCGTCAGATTGGTCTTTTTGAACACATTAATGAGTAAAAATACTTTTTTTTGTCATTATTTCTTCAAAAGAAATCATTTCATTTGCAACTCCACTTCTACCCTTCTCCTCCCTGCTTCTCCAGTGCACCAAAAATGTCTGTGATATGTTGAAATTGTCTTCCCTGCTCTGAATGACTCTTTCTGACACGAGTCCTGTGGCATTTGCAGCTGCTCCGGCAAGTTGAAGCTCTGCCATGTTCCTCAACTGACTCCACTGTAACTTTAGGAAGACCTTGTGTCTCCTATACGGTTATAATCTTTGATACCCGTGGATCATTATGCTACAATTTGCACATTTTAAATCACAATATTGATCTAAAATAACTTAATAAAAGAAAAGTCTGCTGACTTCGATGTTTGAGAAATGCCGATGCAGCGCTCTTGAATCCTACGCGTATCACCAGTTAAGAAAATAAAATTGGAGTTAGTTGAAGTTAGTACAGAGCTGTGGGCGTAAATTATGGCAGTGAAAATGGGGGTCGACCGGCAATATGGCGTCTTGAAATAAGCGATTAAACACACACGAATCACTCTGAATACAACTCCGAGTGGGTAAATGAGAAGGAAACAAATATAACATGGTTAAAAGCTCTGAAAAGTCATTTATTTGTCTGTAATTTGTTTCCTGTAGCTTTAATTCTTTCTGTAGTATGGATTTTTCAAGTGTAATATTGGTCGTCTACAACTGCAAGACAAATATCGGGTATCGGTATCAGCTAAAAAGAAATAAATCCATATAAAATCATGCCTAATATTCTTTACATTCATGTTTTTTACACGATGCACATTTTCTACCCAATGTCACAAAATTGCATTGTCCTTTCGTATAATCACAAATGGATTCTTGCGTTGTTTAGCTAATATTCACACTTTTTAATATCTGAAACCTGCACAATACGCAATCTTTTATTTATGCAAGGTGCTTTGTGCACTGATTCATATTTAATGCAAAGCTTATGAATCGGTTATGAGGGAAATTAAGGTGGATTGCTGATGTGCTGTAAAACCAAAATAGAAAAATGTAATAACCATCGCATCGAGCCCCGTCAGCAGAGGTTTGTGCATATGGAGGAGTGATGATTTTGTCGCTTTGCGCAGTCCTGCTCTGTTTGACCTTTAGTGTTAAAGGTTACATAATGACACATATGGAAACTGCATGTCTAATAAAATGAAAAAGCATCTGACATGCTCCAAGGGAAATGCTGATTGTTCAAGCTGACCAGTGCAAAATGTTGAGAGAATGGATTTAAAATGCAAAATGGCTGAGCTTGTGCAGTGAATTGTGGTGTTTTATGTCCCCTGTAACTGTTTTAAAGGTGCACTATGTAATTTTTCTGCTGGAGGATCCTGTTGCTTTGCCTATAAGGGCCTATATTACACTGCTGTTTCCTTATTAGAAAAAATCCTGGAGTTGTATTTTGTTTCCTTGACATGTTTAACTCACAAATCCTGCAAATTTATGCTGAGTCCTTCTCTCAAAAAGAAAACTCCACACACCTTCACTTGAATCATTTAGATGATTTTAGACCTGGAATTGCCGATCTCTATGGAGCTATTAACTTGAAAACTGAGCATTTTAAGCTTTGTAGATGTAGACGGACTCGTAAGGATTAATAAAGGATTATTCAAACGTGAATGAAACAAAACACAACATTCTAACGGCTTTAAGTTCACAAGAATCAGTTTTGCGCATTGTCAGATCTGTCTTGTATTTGTACAATTACTGTTTGTTTATTGCTCAATTCATTAAGAATATAGTTCAACTACATTCTTTCTCCACAGATCTGACCTGTAACTTGCCTAGTGATTTTACCTTCTTGTCTGTTGAAATCAGGAAGATTATGGCTGTGTGAACAGAGAAAAGCAGGTGGCGGACAAGTTACGTAGTGCACTTTATAATCCATGACTGCAAACGTTAAGCAATCTTACCCATTTGTATTCACTTAAATCACTGACATGATGGACGAATAATGTGTTTATATTATTGACCTTTTAACCTTTTTAGCCCTATTATTTCCATGCTTCAAAATCCCGCCTGGAGTTTTTTGTGTTCCTTTGACTTAAAAAATGTCAGAAAATGTCCCAGGAGTAAGTGCTTTTGCCCCGTTTTTCAGCTTTCAATATCTGGCAGTTGTTCAACATTACTGTATGTGTATTAATGTGTAAAAACAGTCGAAAGAAAAACACAAAATCACAAAAACACACACAAAAAAATTAAAAGGTGACGAAAAACCACTTGTAAACTACCGCCGCTGTCCAAATCTCCGCCACTCTGCACTCGATACTACAGGCTCTGTGGCGGGTGCTGCTGAAATTTACCGTAATAACCCTTTATATGGGTAGAAAGCTGAACTTTTCTGCTTTCAGGAACTGTTGGAATGTTTTCGATGGCGCATGTAGTTCCGGAGATACGGTGATGAGAAGTCGCGCATGGGAACTGGGAGCGCAGTTGCTCTTGTCTGTCTGTGAGGTTTAACCCTCTGCTGTGTTGGTAAAGACGTGGAGAGGCTGAGGAGGCTGGTGGTTCTGCTGCTGTTTGTGTGGCTAAACGGGTGGATGAAAGGAGTTTATTCACTGTGAATGAATGAGAGATGAAGACTATGATCAACAACCTAATGTAAAGGACAAGAGCAGCTTTAGTTTTTATGTTAAGATTACATGAATTGTGCTCAAATCAAACTTGTGATGGGCTCCATAATAAAATGTTTGTTTTTGTCATAAAGAAAATGTCCTGCTATTTTAAATACGGTCTCCTGGTTGAAACTGTGATGCAACTTTACGAAAGTGTATTGTGTAATATGAAGACGCATTTCAGGAGCTGTTGGGCAGAATCGCTGAGTCTTTACTGTATTCAATTGAAAAATGTACGTCCTCATTATTTTGTGTATGCCACAGTTTTGTCAAATACGATCAGCCTGTTTGCACCATGCCCAGGTGTGTTTTAACGATGCACTGCACAACTTTTCCGGCGGAGGGTTCGCTACCTGCTTGTCTCCATGGAATTTATTCATTATAGGAGTTTCTGCTGCTCAAAAATACAATAATTCCTTCTGTGAATAGGGGTGCACCCTCTAGAAATGTTACACAGTGCATCTTTAAAGGTAGAGTATGTCAGATTTCAAAATGATCCCAAATCAGTAAAATCAAATAACAGCAAAAATACTTAAAAAACTTTATTGTGAGACAAATACATTCTGTTATTGTGCCTTATCTTACAGAAGGGTCACGTTGTCGCCATTTTTTGTTTGGGTTTTCACCACGATCCCAGTGATTGAGCGACACTTTGGGTTTCCAGATCTTACAACTAAAATCAGTTGGAAATAAACCAAAAAATCAATCAATCAATCAATCAGTCGATCAATAAAGAGAACATTACCAAAGCTCCAGAGGTTGTAGCCTACAGTAGTTAGCACTGTCGACAGATCAAGTTATGATTGGAGGTTTTATTACACATATCCTATTTTTAAAGGTACATTGTGTAACTTTTCTGGTGGACGGTTTGTCATATGTTTTTCTTCATGGAGATGTTATTGTTTTGTCTGGAATGTTTCACAGTACGGCATTAAACCTTTCTATCTTCATGGAGACCAAACCAGACCAAGTTTACAGCTCAGATCTGAGCTCACTGTAAAAATCCCTGTTTTTCTGTGTAATTTTAAGCTTTAAAACTCACCACTAATTGAATAAATGTAAGGCAGAGCTGTTTATTGTCATACTGTGGATATCCGTAGAAACAAGCAGGTGACGGACTCCCAACCAAAAAGTTACATAGTGCAGCTTTTAATGCGGTCTGACCCGACATGACACAGAAGCCTTCACATTCAGTTTGGACACCGACTTTAGGAGTTTAGCAAAGCACTGAGCTGTAGCACAAAGCAGATTTGATTTGAAAGAACTGACTGTCCCTTTGCTGTTTAAATCCACTTCAGCACATCTACATGCAGCCTCGCCAATGTCCACTCCAAACAAAACAGATCAGAGGCTATTGTAGAAAATGTTCCATGGAGAAAAGGTCAAACGAATGAGTTTGATGCTAGATAAACACAGCGCACACAACTGTTTTATTTGGTTCCTTTGCAGTATCTGTCAGTATTGGGCCTGTGTGCTATTCGTTCTTTGCTATTTCAATGAAGAGAAACAATAAAATGACAAAAACAATTTGTTATTTCATTATTCAAACAAAAAACAGATTTCGACCTCTATTTCCAATATTTTATTTAAAGTTTATTTCAAATTACACTAATCAAAAAACATGGTGCCTGTTTTAATTTTGATATTTTATTCTCTCTGGTTTATTTGCCCCAGAAGTTCTGCACATGGAGTTCAACAGTTACTTTCTAAGATGTGAAAGTACACGCGTCGCTATAAAAGAAGACGACATGTTTATTCACAAAATTACAACGATTTTTCAGGTAAGTCTTTCTAGCAGCAGAACTTCTGGGGAAATAAGCCAAAGGGAATAAAATATCAGAACTGAAATAGGCACAAGGAATGTTTTCTGATTGCTGTTACTTGAAATAAACTTTAAATTAAATATTGGAAATAGAGGTCGAAATCTGTTTTTGTTTGACACTAAAACGGAATAAGAAATAAAATGTTTTCCCGTTTTACTGTTTTTCGTTCTTAATTGAAAATCAAAAGAACAAATGGTACATGGTTTATTTTAGACCCACCCACATGAAACAAAGTCTTCACAATTTGAGTATTTTCCAGTGCGACTATTGTTAATAAGTAGTGACACATTGGAGAAGGTGTTAAGTCAGAAAATTTTGTATTTGGGGATTTTTGAAAGCTGCATGTGCATTTCTCTGTTCAGAAATTACGATTACAAGTAGATTTGCAATTTATTTTTCATCCATCCATCTTCCTCCGCTTTATCCGGCTGGGTCGTGGGGGCAGCTGTTCGCCGCCCAGTCCTCTGTGCACCTGACCCCCCTATGAACCCCTCTGTGTCATGATCCTTGATATTAGTTCATACAGGTGAATTTATGTTTTAAAATCTACTTTTTTTCATAGTGCAAATGTTAAATGTTTAGAGTGAAAGAACAGTGCGATGTGAACTGCTCATTTGTGTTGAAAATAATGTCTTTTTTTTTCTAAGGTTCTTCTCGAATATAAAAATTGAGTTTGAAGTTTTAGTGTATTATATAAATAGAGGCTTGTACTATCAGTTTAGCGAGGTAACTTCACGTATTACGAAGCTGGATCACTTTCTGTAAGGGTAGCTCTCCATGGTACCTCTGTTGTTCTAATTGGTCGGCTGGTGCTAAGCCCGTCTGCTGTTCTTGTACAACTTCATTCACAAAATCTGGGGTTGCCAGTGCGGACTGTGAACCTTCTTCATTGTACCGCTTATCCATAGACGCTCATGTCAGTGTTTGTCTATCCAGGATAAGAGAAACATGTCTAGGTTAAGTTCAGGCAGCTTCGTAGTACAAGCCTTAGAACATTTTAGCATCAGCATTAGCGAGCGACAGATATGCTTTTTGTTTATTTGTTTGTTTGTTTTTATGGCCAGCACTGCTTTTTAGAATCCAAATGAACCTATGACTGATAACCATATTTTTGGGCAGATATGTAGAACTGATTTTGGTAATTTTCCCCAAATGGCCTCATTAGAATTCAGTACAAATTCACCCGCAGCCTTATTCACTACAAATTGTGTAGAGATAAGCCTAGTCACATTTTTGGAGTAGCCTCTTTAGTCTTAAGTGTTCAAACAAAGCTTTACGCAGCTATTTTTCATGCACATTTAGGCAGCTGGTGGGGCATAATAATATTGTCCTCTGCTGGAGATTTAATGTTAATAGTTGGTATGCTAAAAAGTGCAAATATTAACCTGGTATATACAGTGCTGTGAAAAAAGATTTGCCCCCTTCAAATAAATTTAAATATTTAACAAAGATAACCCAACATAAACATAAAATGCATTTTTTCTGTGATGATTTTATTTGTAAAGAGAAAAAAACTATCCAAACCTGCATGATCCTGGGTGAAAAAGTAATTGCCCCCATGTTAAATGATAAGGTAACTGGTTAATTATATTATAGGACCTATTCACGTTACGTCACAAACCAGGAAGACGTTTGGAAAGATGCAATGACGACTTCCGGTGTAGTTCCCGACACTGGGCTCGACCGACTGTGATCGAACCCCCTGTAGTAAATGTGATCGTTGGTAAAATAAAGACTTCATACGTATGTGCTGTTTGAGATCATCTTGAATGTTTTCGTCCTCATTTTTTCTAATCGCATGTACCCAGTGCGCTCGGAGTTGTGCGTCAGTGGGGAAAGGATGAAAACTGATGTACGGTTGTCATTGTTGATTAGCCAAACATAACAGAACGCTACAATGACATTTAGATGATAGAAAACTGGGCCATTTTCTCATTTTTCCAACATTTTGTCAGACTTAACCATGAACAGAGCCCTGCCGTAAGTTGTCATTGCACGTTTCCAAACGTCTTCCTGGTTTGTGACGTAAGCGTGAATAGGGCCTACTGTGGAGGGCTGAGTTCAGTTTCATAGCCACACACTGGCCTGATTGCTGCCAGACCTTTCAAATCATGAGATGACTTAAATTGAACCTGTCTGGCAAGGTGAAGTAGGCCATATTGGACCCAAGACATCATGCCGCGATCCAAAGAAATCCAGGAGCAGATAAGAAGAAGAAAGAAGTAATTGACATGTCTCAGTCTGGAAAAGGTTACAAAGCCATTTCTAAAGCTTTGGGACTCCAGCGAACCACCATGAGAGCCATTATCCACAAATGGAGAAAGCATGGTACAGTGCTGAACCTTCCCAGGAGTGGAAGCCTACAAAAATGACCTTAAGAGCACAGCGACGACTGATCCAAGAGCTCAGTCGGTAAGGGGGCAAATACTTTTTCACAGCACTGTATGGACAAGCGATATATCAGTCTGTCTCTAATCTTATCAGCGTATGTGGTTTGTTGCACTGTCAGTTCTCACTGGTTCTTCTAAAGGCTGCTACACACTACAGGAGATTTTTGCCCGATTTTGACTGCGATTTCTTCTCCCCGAGTTCAGGGAGGCGCGACCCGACTTTTTGTCTTTGCGTGTGATTTTGAAGCTGCTGTGTTCGCCAAGTGTGTGGTGTCAGATCATAACCACCAAACATCAGCAATGCTACAGTAACAGTCGATAAAACGGAGCGTCAGGGGCAGAGGAGTGACGGACACAGAGACGCAAGATACAGACTCGGGATATAACGAAAATAAAGAGTTTATTACTCACCTCCCATAAAGTGGTAAATTTAAAATGCAGCATCTGATCCACATTATCCATAGAAATTGTCCTCTGCAAATAATGGCATCCAGTCTACAAAACCGCACTATTAAACCAGTTTGAAGCGTTCTTTAAAAGTAAAAAGGTGAAAGAAGATCCTCATGTGTGACTGTTTACATTCACACAGTGCACAGATTGAGGTGAAGCTGCAGATTAGCGACAGTGACTCTTTTCTGCTTTAAAAATCCTGTATCTGAAGTATTGCACCACATTTCACAAATAATAGTAACACAGTTTTGACTTGAAGTGCAGAGCTCTGATCTTTGAACACTTCAGAGTCTCAGAGCGAGTGGTTTTACTGTAGACAGGAAACAGCTGACGCGATTGTGCTCACGTCATTGTATCCTGTGGTCCGCAGACATATCCCGCTTCAGTCTTTGCGGTCAGAGATTTTACGGCTCCTCATGTCTGTGGAGTGCGCATTTTGTCGCATGTTTTAAAATGGTTTAAGACCGAAAAATCCTGTAGTGTGTAGCAGTCTTTACTCTGAAAATTTTGTAAATCAAACCAACTTTTAATTCTCTTTTTCCGTATAAAAAGTGGTGGTTTTATTCTAACAAGGCTTATTCAGTGTATGTAGCTCCCCCAGTAACACGAGGAAACGGAGTTTTCGTTTAAACTACAGGGCGTTCTTTATTCAACTTCGTCCCGTGAAAACTGACAATAACAAACAACAATTAGACTGATGTGGATCATGTTAAACAAACACAAAGTTAATATTAACAACTTAGAAGATGAGTACCTAACGACACAATATTGACAGACATTAGCTTACCTCGCTGGCAGCTTGTTACCAAAAGGAGCTAGGATCTTTGCACACAAAGGTTCATCATTCTGCCGAACGTTTCTTCAATAACAATATTCCACAAATGGGTTTATACAAACGTTAAATGACCCGTTACATTCTTCTCTCAATATTCATCAAATGCATCTCACGAACAAAAGCATAAAGTGTTCTTTGGTCAACATGCAAAAAACTGGATTACAGCCGTTTCTCAAGATGTCCTTTTTGTTTGCGTTCATAAATTATGTCCCCCAGAACGTAGCTTCAATAGAAGGTTCCACCCCAATACAATACAAAAAATTCTGCGCACCATGAAACCCATGCACACAATAAACAAATGAAATAATGATATCAATTTATATATTGGAAATATTATTCATGCCATTTAAGTAACTGATGACAGTTATAGTGTAGTTGCCTCCAAATTCCATCTGCCATTTCCGGAACAGATCTTTTTTTTATTTTTTGTGCTTATTGCATTTCACCAACCTCAAATCCTCGCACTTCTGTTTACACTCGTACTCGCCCCGTTCGTGACCCCAATATTCTGCAGGCCTGTATGAGACACGCTCTTACTCACCGCCTCATTGTTTCCTATCCGTCAAAGTCACATCCCGGTATCGTCATGGTGACAGGGCAGCGAGCACCTGGAGGGCTTTTCAAATGCGCCGCAGACGTACCAGGACGCTAATGAACGCTGCTGGCTGGGTGCTGCTGATCTGTGCCATGGGAGACGGAGCAGAGTGAGAGGATCTGCTCAGGAGCGTGCGGAAATGCTTTAATTTGGGGGGGTTGACCTGCTGCCAGATGGTCTCAAATGTGTTTTTTTGTTTTTTTTCTGGAAGGTTTTTTTTGTTGTTCCTCATAAAACTACCCTAACTCTTTATTGTCAAACGAATTTCATGATTTTTGTACATATAATCGAAAAAGAATGGACTATTTTGACAGCAACGAAATACCCTGAGACTAATGTCACTAATCGTCAAATTTGGGTTCTTAACGCAGACGATAAAGACAGAAGTAGAAACGCTGTGGTATCTCACAAGTTTTAAATTATAGGCATTTAAAGAGGGGGTTTTACTTCAGTGGGGTATTAATTGTTAATACATTGCATAATCTTACAGCTAAACATAAGGAGGGTTTGAACAGGGCCCAGCGGGACTTGCTTAATTACGCAAATATGCAGGGATGACATTTAAAACCTCTTCAGGCATGTTTTTGATGAGCGAACTGTGCTACAACATGGTAGAAAGCTAAAAATGTAAAAATTGCATTATACTCCCTTGTCTTCTTCTAATTCTGCTCTGATTTCTTTGCCTACAAAATACTGTGGCTGTCAGCAGAGGGCGCAATGACTAATCTTGCTTTATGTTGTCTTAGTGCAGGGGTATTCAACTAAAATTTGAGAAGGTCCAGTTAGAGAAAATCTCCTCAAGCAGAGGTCCAGGACATCATTAGGGAGGCAACGATACAGTTTTCCCACGATTCGATGCTTATCTTGATACATGGGTCATGATATCGATTTTGATGCATTTTAAGACGCTAAAAAATGTACGTAATTTTTTTCTGATTATTTCTATTCCTCCTCTTCCATCATTTTTCTGGACAGTAAAACTATATTATATTACATAGAAATGTCTCAGTGGACAGTGTTTTCTGAGTAAACCTTATGAGATCGAGTCTGAGAAATAGATTGCGTTTATCGTGAGTCGCGTCACGTGTGCATATGCATAGTGCATTTGATTAAAGCCGATGTAAAGTCAAAAGGGATTCTCAAGTATTTAAAAGTGAATATCTTTGTCATTCCAGGGCCTATCAACATAAAATAGAGAGTGAGTGAAAGATAAAACTCACCCCTTTTAGAATATTTCAGCTATAAGTCCCTATGGAGCTGTTTTCTTGCTGCATCTGAGGAGGACGCTGTGATAACTGTTTCCTTTGGGCCAAAATAAATGACAATCTGGGTCCAGACTCGGACCCCGGACCGCCAGTTAGTGACCCCTGTCTTAGTGGAAGGTAATTTGAGCACTGATGTCATTAATAGCCTGGTGATACTGTGTGAACTTTAAAAACCTGGAGGAGTCGTTTCCAGTGTTGCCAATTAATGACATCAGAAGGTGAAACCGAATGTTTTCAGACATGGGAGTCCAAAACGAGCAAGTTTGGGTAGCTTATTATATTGTCTTTAAAGGAGCACTGTGTACCTTTTCTGAGGAGGGTTTGTAGCTTGCTGGTCTCCATGGAGATGTCTGAAATATATGGAACAGTATGGTCTTATTATTATCTGTTATTTATTCAACGACACAGGCTTTTATGGCAAAAATACACTGAAAATCATCTATTCTTATTATGAGCGGGGTTGTCTCCATGGAGATAGATGTGCTTAATGCCAAACTCTGGAACATTCCTGGCAAACCAATAACATTTCCACAGAGACAGGTGGCCCAGCCTCCACCAGACTCTTGATTTTATCCACGTTTTTGAACTTAATAAATTTGACTGATTTAGTGCTCTAACCATCTCTCATTCTCATAGTCTTTCTCCAGTCCTAATAAATATTTCAGAACCACATCTGTTTCCCACTAATTATCTTTATATTATGACCAAACAAATTCCATCAAAAACACAAACCAAACTGTCTCTTTATTTGCTGTTATTTATAGCTGGCTTGTTTAAATTTTCAGCGCTGCGTCTGGTCCCACCGGCGCCTCCACAGATCCCAGACCAGCGGCGCTTCAGATCTGAGCAATATTCCGGCTAAGTTTAGACGCGAGATGGTTTTTTTCTGCGTCACTACCTCTCAAGATGCTTCCAACTCCTCATTTTTCTCCTCTTATTCGATGGATATGAGCGAAGAATTCCACACGGCGCTCTGAACTGGCTCCAGGCTGTGTCCGATTGCTATGTTCCACTTAACCTCCTCGCCTCGCGGGTTCAGCACTAGGTTCAGTCTTGCATCATCGTCCAATCTTCCGCTTTATCAGTGGATTGGATAATAAAGTGTAATATATGCGTTGGATATAAAGGCTAGAGGGTTGAACAGCTGCAGGGAAAGTTGTGATAGCAGCCGGAGAAGCTGGAGAAACACAAAGGTCGGATCTCGTGCGGTGAGGCAGGGTGGTGCAATGGGGTGATGTTGTGATTTTGAAATGAGTTGGGATTTTGCTGTTTTTCTAATTCAATATTGGTAAAAATTCAAGGACATTTTTCTTTGTAAAGTCTGCAAATTATAAAAAAAAGGCTGAAACTTTCCACTTTATTAAATAGAGTAGGAGTGGTGGTGGTATTGGTAATAGTAGAGCGTTCGATTGAATACATGTTCAGATTTTTTTATTTATTTGGTTTCATAGATGTGTATTTGCTCGTAGGGTTGTCAAAAGTCTTGAAAATCATATTATAATCAATACTAAAACTAATATCACAACTAGGGTTGGGCGGTATCCAAATTTAGCTACCGTTAAACCTTCTCAGCATTTTACCGGGATATACATTATTACCGTGACTAATTAAGCGTTATTTTGTCGCTTGCATCTAAACCATTCAGAAACAGAAAATCAGCATTATATTTGAAAATGAGGCACAAGTTTTGATCAAGCCAAACTTTGCAGCGTGTTCGATCGCATCAGCATCAGTGCACGAGCTGTTTTCATCAGCGCTTATACTGTATGCAAATGAGCCGTGAGGTTTTAAGTTTCATTTCTGTAAAATGTAAACAAATGTGCACAAAGCTGCATTAAACTCATTATTACTCAAAGTCTATAATGAGCGGAGCACCGGAAATGTAGTGGTCAAGAGGACCAATCACAGCCCTTATCGTGTGCGTTGCTTCCTCTTCGCTGTCTGGGTTGTTTTGACAAAAGTTTTGGAGGTGCACGGCGGTCGACGTGGGCGCTGTGCGTAGGGGGCGCAGGTCGACGTGAACAAGTTTTGATGCAGAACCATAAATCGGGCTTTACCGCGTCCTCCGTGAAAGTCTGACTTCGCCCTCAAGCGGGAACTTTCTCCTCTTCAGCGCCTCGTCCCCTCTTGACTCTTGCATTCAGTAAAACGTCTCCATCGTAAACTTGTCAGCTCAACATCACACAGGAAGTGTCAGTCAGGGTTTTTTTTCTTCCTCGCTGTGTGTAGATGGAAATCTCCGTGCGTGACGATGTTTGAAGAGGAGAGAGAGCGGAGGGGAGAAAGTCAGCGCTGTGGTTTTAGGTCCTTATGCAGATTTTTTTAAATGACGGTAATAAAACTGATACCGTTGCTAATTTTTGATACCGCAGGATACCGTTTTACCGTATTACTGCCCAACCCTAATCGAAACAGATCTTCATTTGAGCAAGTATTAAAAAAGTCACATTCACAGGACAGAAATTATCAAAGATTCTTGAATAACTTTAGAATAATCTGCATCAGAAAAATATGCTCCATTGCTCCAGTAAAGGCCTTAAAGATGAAAAAGTAATAACATGCCCCCCTTCCTCACCTGACTTACACCCTATTGAGAACTTTTGGTCCCTTTTAAACCGGAGATTTACAGTGAAGGAAAACAGTCCACCTCTGGACAGTGTCTGTGAGGCTGTGGTTGTTGTTGCACTAAAGTTATTTGTCAACAGAAACTGACAGACTCCATGAATGGAAGGGTTATGAACATTATTGAGATGAAGCGTGACTATATTGGTCACTAATTTTTTTGCTTGAAATGACAGAAATGTTTATTTGTACATTTTAAGTTTGCTATTCTCTCTGGCTTTTACCACAGTGTGAGTTGTGTGGTCCTCTGTGTCTTTTTTTAACTTTGTATTATTTATTTGCTTTTAATAGTTTTATTGTCTTAATGAGGACTAGTGGAGTTAGATAGAGCTTTATTTTATATTTCTATTGGATATGTTTATGTGTATTGTGCAGCACTTTGAGAAGGGACAATTTTCATTTTTTATTTAGTTGTGTAATAATTCTGCACATTAATAGTTCCCCTATAATTGTGCTCACATAGATTTTCTGCTATGAAAGCCAAAACTCCACTTTCTTACTTTCTTAAATATTCAGGTTTGAAGTTTATTAACATTTTCGATTGACCCAGAGCAAAGTAGTTGTTCAGTTATAAAATTAATCCAGCCTAATAATTCTGCACACAGTGTAATTCTGAAAATGACATTCTATTGTCTAAATAAAGAGTGTTTTTTATTATCATTGTAACATCGAATTTGAGTTTGAAATTTTTATATCATGACGTTATTGCAAACTTCCTTCCCGATGAAAGTTACAACCTCATAACAAGAAGAACGATTGCATAATACCACTGGAGCCTATGAATACAAATCTTTGCCAATGTGTATGTAGGGATTAAAATATACACAGTACATTTCAAAATAATTTCTTATCTGCGTCCCTAGATATGGAAAAAATATTAAGTATTGATTTGACAGATAACTATTGAGTTTAAATTTAAATTAATACAGAACTGCCTGATCTGTTGATGGTATTTTTGTATATTGTAGATGTTCCCATGACAAATATTTAACGTTTTTAAACAGACACTAGTTGGAATTTTAACAATTATAAAACAGAAAAGTCTCCAGAAGATTAAGAAGTTACTCTGTTCACTGTAATATTGTTGTGCACTGCGGTACATTTAGTATCTTATGTTGTTTTTGTGTGTTTGCAGGCTCAGATTTCCAGTGCACCACTCACATCATCCCGGTGAAGAATGAGGAGGGCATAGTCATGATGTTCATTCTGAATTTCGACTGCGTGGTGGACGAAGGAAGTGACAACTCCACAGAGAGGTTAAGCCCCACGTCGCCCACCAAGTCCGACCAGAGTGAGTATAACATTTTAATTCAAGGTCTGATGTTATGCAAAATTGACTCTTGTGAGCTTTAAGCCATGTTATAATGTTGTTACCTGCTCAAAAACATACCTGGAGTTGTGTTTTGTTTAATTAACACATTAACACATGTTTTGAGTGTTTATTATTAGTCTGTCTCCATCTCCAAGACTCGGAATGCTTTTTTCCACCTTGTGATGTCATGTAGTGGTAGTTTTCACGTTAGCCGCTTCCCTTTTACCTTTTGTTCAGTAGAGAGTGGCAATTCCAGGGCTGAAATCCTTCAAATGATTCTAGTGAAGGTGTATGAAGTTTAAAAACACAGTGGAGCACTTCCTGTATTAGCACATGACATCACAACGTTGAACAGAGCGTTTTCTGTTTGAGAGAAGAACTCAGACGTCTGAATCTGCAGGGTTTGTGTGTTAATGGATTAACGTGTGAACGAAACAAAACACAACTCCAGGTGTGTTTGTGATGGGGTCAACAAATTAGAAAATGACGAGGTAACAACATTCTAGCATGGCTTAAAGCGTACAAGAATCAATTTTCTGCAATATAAACCCTTTAAATACCTAAAAAATACTTAAATATGTAGAATTCTTGGGGTTAAAGTACCACAAGAGTCAATTTTGAGTAATATAGGACCTTTAAATACCTAAAAATACTTGAATATGTAGAGATCTTGGGGCTAAAGAACCACAAGAGTCTATTTTGAGTAATATAGGACCTTTAAATACCTAAAAATACTTAAATATGTAGAGATCTTGGGGCTAAAGAACCACAAGAGTCTATTTTGAGTAATATAGGACCTTTAAATACCTAAAAATACTTAAATATGTAGAGATCTTGGGGCTAAAGAACCACAAGAGTCTATTTTGGGTAATATAGGACCTTTAAATACCTAAAAATACTTAAATATGTAGAGATCTTGGGGTTAAAGAACCACAGGAGTCTATTTTGAGTAATATAGGACCTTTAAATACCTAAAAATACTTAAATATGTAGAGATCTTGGGGCTAAAGAACCACAAGAGTCTATTTTGAGTAATATAGGACCTTTAAATACCTAAAAATACTTAAATATGTAGAGATCTTGGGGCTAAAGAACCACAGGAGTCTTTTTTGAGTAATACAGAACCTATAAATACCTCAAAAATACTTAAATATGTACAGATCTTGGGGTAGAACAGAGTAAAAGTTTCTAAGCTTACACCTTATGTACTAAAGTTAAGTCAAACGGTGAACCATGTGACCATTAGCGGCTGTCTCGCATTAGATGTATTGTATTCCTTTTGTATTGTAACTCCTCCTCATCATCGGGCTCAGTGATCGTGGTGTTCTGCACAGAGAGGAGACGCAGAGCTGCTAAAACGGATACTCTGATTTCACCGATGATGCACTCACTCAGGGGACTTGTCCATGTTACGTGATACACCGGCTGTCTAGTTTAATTTTGTTTGAGCGTGAGATGTCACAATATCACATTTGAGAGAGAGTAAACATTGCAGCTTTACAGTTATTTACAAGTATTGGCATTATGACGACACAACAGGGAAATCTTACATTTTCTTTCATTTTCTGTTCATATGTAATAATTAATAATAAAAAATATATAATTATAATAACTTTCTAAATGATCATAATAATAATACATTGGTTTTATATAGCGCTTTTCACAGTAACATGAAGACGCTTTATTCGCGCTTACATCACAAACCAGGAAGACATTTGGAAACATGCGACGACAACTTCCAGTTAAGTTAGCGACACTGGGTTCACCGACAGACTGTGATAAAACCATGGATCTATTAAAATAAGGATAAACCTCACTGAAGTAAATGTGATGAGCACTAAAATGAAGACTGCATATGTTATGCTGTTTGGGATCATTTTGAATTTGGTGCCCTCGTCTCTTCTAATCGCATGTACCCAGTGCGCTCGGAGTTCTGTGTCAGTGGGGAAAGGATGAAAATTTCGGTATGGTTGTAATTGTTGGCAAAGGAGAGAGTTCAGTTTGTCGACTGGACAAGAGTTTATTTGTTTGAATACGTTTTGCAGCTCATCCAAGCTGTTTCTTCAGGTCTGGTCAGAATGATGGAGGACACTGCCTTAAATCCTAGATACCATGAAATTACTCTGAAACTAATACCTTACTTGTTTACAGTTTCTTTTGTTAGCTGGGCCTATTGAAATAGACTTGAGAGTGGGGTCAAATTAGCAGAATCATACCGGGCCATCACACTTCTGGGACTGACCTGGCTACACCTATTGTTTTCTTAATTTGTCTTAATTTAGGTTTGAGATTGAAGTTATAGATTGGAGACAGATGGTGTCTGAGTCCTCTATTTCTGTTTAAGGAAGGGCTCTCTTTTTTAACAAAAATAGCTTCTTAAACTTCCCTCTCAAACCAGTTCTTCTTTCTGGCTAATATCTGCACCTCACTGTCCTCAAATGAGTGTCCTCTGGCTTTTAGGTGGAGCTGTACAGCAGACTGAGGTCCACTCTGGCTCTCTCTCTGTGCTGGTTCATCCTCTTGTGTCATGGCTGTTTTGTTTCTCCAGTGTAACGCTCACTGCAGTCTTCACTACACTGAATAGAGTAGACCACATTGCTTTGTTTGTGGCTCTGTGGTTTTGTCCTTTGGGTGGACCAGTTTCTGTCTTAAAGTGGGTTTGAAGTAGGCTGGGATTTCATGTTGTCTGAAAATCCTTTAGTTTCTCAGAAACAGCAGAAAAACAAACAAAAACAGTAATAAGGAGCGGTCATATGTGGGGATTCTGAGGAAAAGGTGTGTTTTGAGCAGTTTTTTGAAGGTGTTCAGTGAGTCTGAGTTTTGGATGTGAAGGCGGAGAGAGTTCCAGAGGGTGAGGACGGCCATGGCAAAGGCTCCGTCTGTTTTGTTTGTTTTTTGTGACTGTGGGAGTAAAGAGGTTAGAGGTGGGGCTGGATGAGGTCTGTGAGGAATGGAGAGGCCTGGTTATGGAGGAGTCTGGTCATGGAGGAGTCTGGTCATGGAGGAGTCTGGTCATGGAGGAGTCTGGTCATGGCGGGTCTGGTTATGGAGGAGTCTGGTCATGGAGGAGTCTGGTCATGGCGGGTCTGGTTATGGAGGAGTCTGGTTATGGAAGAGTCTGGTCATGGAGAAGTCTGGTCATGGCGGGTCTGGTTATGGAGGAGTCTGGTCATGGAGGAGTCTGGTCATGGAGAAGTCTGGTCATAGCGGGTCTGGTTTTGGAGGAGTCTGGTTATGGAGAGGCCTGGTTATGGAGGAGTCTGGTCATGGAGGAGTCTGGTCATGGAGAAGTCTGGTCATGGCGGGTCTGGTTATGGAGGAGTCTGGTCATGGAGAGACCTGGTCATGGAGGAGTCTGGTCATGGAGGAGTCTGGTTATGGAGGAGTCTGGTTATGGAGGAGTCTGGTCATGGAGGAGTCTGGTCATGGCGGGTCTGGTTATGGAGGAGTCTGGTTATGGAGAGGCCTGGTTATGGAGGAGTCTGGTCATGGAGGAGTCTGGTTATGGAGGAGTCTGGTTATGGAGGAGTCTGGTTATGGAGGAGTCTGGTTATGGAGGAGTCTGGTTATGGAGGAGTCTGGTTATGGAGGAGTCTGGTCATGGCGGGTCTGGTTATGGAGGAGTCTCGTCATGGCGGGTCTGGTTATGGAGGAGTCTCGTCATGGCGGGTCTGGTTATGGAGGAGTCTGGTCATGGCGGGTCTGGTTATGGAGGAGTCTGGTCATGGCGGGTCGGGTTGGAGGGCCTGGTCATGGCAAGCAAACAGTTAAAAGCACTTTACATTTAGGTTTATGTTTTTAGTTTAAATTTAAGTTTTTTTCTTTCTTATAACTTTACTTATTAATGTTAAAATCTTGCTATTCATAAGTTGAACTCACAACCCTCAGTCATAACATTATCTTTAAACATTGTCTTGAAAAGTAAAATTATGATAAACAGAAAATACAGTCTTAATTTCAGTTGCAACCACATTATTTATTTGTGCGTACATATGTTTTTTTTGCTTTTAATATATGTAATTGTAGTTTTTTTTGCCATTTTTGCCTGGGGAAAAAGGGAATATATTCCAAATTTTTGCACCACCATTACTATGCATGTTAGCAATTGTTATTTATTTTATTTATATAGTATACTATAGTAGTTTTATTTGTAACATTTTTATTTATATCGTACCGACATATGTCACAAAGAGTCTTTAAAGAGCATTATTCATTCACTCCATACCCGGTGGTGGTAAACTACTATTGTAGCCACAGCTGCCCTGCTTAGCTTCTGAGATCTGGTATGGCCACGCAAAGTGATATAGTGTTTTGTTTGTGAGTGTACATACTTCAAAAATGTGTACACAATTTCAAGGATTTAACATAATAGGCCGGTACGATTTAATACAGTTGGGGGCAGCTTAATTGAATATTGTTAAAATGCAGATGTCTGTTGATATATAGCAAGTTAAATAGGGTCTAGTAGCTAATAGAAACTTAGAAATCATGTTCAGTGTTTGCAGATTATAGGAAAAACTGTCTCTGTCTTGTAGTCTATAATATAAAACCACCAATAACATCTCAGCTCCCACATCCCTCATTTGAATCTTAGAAGCCGAGCACTCAAATGAATCCCAAAAGTAACTTTCCAATCCACACCCAAACCACTGAATCACACACTTCCAGTTATTCCAATAAAACAAGAAGAGCTCTAGTTATAGCCATTCGTGCATAATTATTTGAGCGATGAGTAATAAAGTGGCTGTAATGAGTGTGCACCTTGAGGCTGAAATGCACCCAAAAGATGCTTGCTGCTATTTGTCAGGTTGTGTTTAGAGACGGCGTGAACCTGCCTCAAACAGAGACAGTTGGAGTGGAAGACTGTAATTGAGATAATTTAGTGAAATGGCCCTGTGGATCTGCTCTCCTAATTAAGCATCAGGGAATGTGATTGGACTGTGACCTACAAACAAGCCAATGTTAGTGCTGTAACACAATGGAGGTAGATGCAGGTCACTATAAACCAGAAATGGATTATATAGCGCCAAGGAATAGGACTGGAAAAATGTATTATTATTTTTTGTGCATTTTAACATTTGAATCTCTAAAGAAAAAAATATAGAAATGATTCTTTTCCATCAATGTGCCAAAAAAAACAAAAAAAATCTAGCATGAATTAAAATGTGTCGTGATCGAAATGTTAATGCTTTTTCAAGTAATTTTGACAATTTTTTACTGTTAAAAACTAGATTATTTACTTTTTTTGTATGGCTTTTGTTAGAGATCCTTGGTTTAAAATGAGAAATATACATATACAAGCTCTGTAAGTCTTAAATCCTGTATTTTTCAACCTTTTTTGAGTCACACCTTTTTTGGTTGAGAAAATTCTCATCAGATCACACCGTTTAGAACAAAGATTGCAAAAATGTGCTGTGTCTGGTTCTTTGGCTTTGGGAATAGTGGTGGCTGGGCTTGTTTTTCTGATGCTGAAATTTGCTTCTGAGAATATAAATGATTGTACAAATGCATGTGAAAATGTGTTAACTGAAAATATGATTGGAATAAAGTTACTTTAACGCTTCTAAATATTACCAAAGTTATTGAAGTACTTATTGTTTGAGAATAATTTGTTGTGGCCTGAGAGTGGAAGAGAAGAGACATGAGGCTGAAGTTCAAAAGCAGAAAAGGTTTATTTACCATCCGCACAGGACCCAGCGACCAGAGACATGAACCCTCCAGACTCTGTGATAGTGAAGCTTGTTCCAGTCTCATTCAGTTCAGTCGATGTTTCTTTTGTAGGGATTATTATCCCCTTAACGCCGACTGTCACAAATATGAGACAAACCGTTTGGATCAAGACATAAGCTGAGATAGCGGCTGTATTTCCTCAATGCCGTTAGTGCAGATGCAGAACCTTCCTAGGAACCTTTGGCGAACACTTGTTTCTAGCTGTCGCAAATTTGCAATACAGTGGTCTCTCGTTCATCGCGGGGTTACGTTCTAAAAATAACCCGCAGTAGGCGAAATTTGCGAAGTAGTCAGCTTTATTTTTTTACACTTTATACACTTTTCTCGGACAGGCTCCGCGTTCTAAGCTGAGCAGTGCGCCACCTTCGATTATGCAGAACAGCCAATCAGGGCGTAGAACACAATGCGCGTTCATAAAAAAAAAAAAAGCATACAAAATTCCACCAAAAAAATCTACGAAACAGTGAGGCCGCGAAAGGTGAACCACATTATAGTGAGGGACAACTGTATACACATTTTTTTTTTTTTTTTTTGCTATAGTCAAATTAATAATATCATCTTAATTTACCATCTACTCAAAGGCAAAAGCACACAAAATATCTTTTTTTAATATACATCTATATAAATTCAGGTGTTAAGGGGCTATACCTCTGATGATGTAGGCCAAGATAACAAGGACTGTGCACTTTCTCTACTTACAAATGTGCATGCATGAAATCTCCTTGATAAAAATATTGTATTTATATATTTTCTTTGCTTATTTGACAAGGGAAATTGCACAGTAATCAACACCAAACTATGTAAATGTGCCTGATCTTAGCTCATTTCATGAGTAGTCCCTTTGCGGGATGTGAAAAAGACCTCCTTAAAGTGAAAACCAAAAATCACAAAAACGCAGAATTACATTATATAAAAAGGTTTTCAAATCAAGAAAAAAAACAGCATCGTGTTAGTGAACTGGATGATTTTGAATCATCTGAAAAAAGAGAGTATTTCTATCTTGTCCTAACACACAGGTCAGGTAGTTGTATGGCCCTTCATTTTGTTCTTGTATGAGAAGAAGGAAGTAGATTATGGTATTTTGCACATTTCTCATATTAATATCCAGCCTTTTTGCTGTTTCTTGTGATTTTCCATTTTCTCAGACCAGTATTTTAGCCCTGCTCACGGCTCTCACGCAGACTCATGTGCTCCAGTGCCTGTGAGTCAGTGAGCCCCCGCTAACATGCCTAATGAGAGCTGATTGGCTGTGTCCCAGTTTGAGGATGTGGACGAGGGGGGGGGGGCATACGTGATGGGGACATTAGACTCTGGAACATCTCACTCGTTCATGACCTTAGCTCTGCTCTGTGTCTTTGAGAAGTATGAGGCAGCTGGGCCATGAATGTAGAGCAGAGAGGGCTGGCCTGGACTTTTAATTCTGTCTGCTCAGGGTCTTTGGTGTTACAGTAGGACACAACCCAACTGAGATGTGGAAAACTAAGATTATCAATTAGAAATAGGCCAATTTGTACACCAGATATTTGCAGGTTTTTGCACTGGGGCTATTGGCCTTAAATTTCTAACACAGGCTGATACTTAGTTTGGAGTGACCAGCTGCTTAAAGAATATGCATGAAGCTGTATTTGAACACTTGAGTGCAAAGAGGACGCTGCACAAAACATGACTACAGTCTCTCTTATAGGTTTGTGCTTTAAAAAAAAGGGATGTAGGTGAGTTTTTAGTCAATTTAAACTACATAATCTCAGGAAAATAATCAAACACGGCCCAAAAATATCGGCAGACTTGATCGGCCATCGGTTTTGCTGGATTCTAAACATGCCTAAAGTCGGTATTGGCCATGAAAAACCAATGCCGATCGAACTCTATTCCTGACATATCCATGGGCTTCAGTATGATGAAAAAGTAGGACTGTTGCCATAGTGATTAACCATTTAAAACAAAATATGATATCTTTTGAATTGTCCTTGAAATGCTGCATACAACAGGATGCAGAGGAAACTGAATCCCGTAAACGTTGTGGAAAGAGCAGTGGCTTTACTCTGAGCTTGTCTGGTTGACCAAAAGTGTATAGATGTGTGTAATGGTGAACTGTATATCTTGTCTTTTTGGAGATATAGTAGTTTAATGCCATACTGTGGAACATTCCAGACAAAGCTACAATATCTCCATGGAGTCACCCTTACCTTTACATTTTTTATCCAACAAATCTGCAGTTTGCAAGACCTTAAATCCAAATTAGCCCAAATAATGATTTGCACAGCTGCCACAAGCCCTTCTTAGGTAGAACCTTTTGGAAGAACTGTAGAATTTGTAAGGAATGGAGCAGTGACTCTACACCAAGCTCCTCACATGCAGGAAAGACCCTCAAAGTTGTTAGTTCAATCTTAGCTCCGACCATATCATGTGCAAGACTCTACATCTACTTTATGTACGTGAATATGGTGTTTGAGTAATAGTGTTTGCAGAGGCTGTTGACAAAAATTGGAAGCCATTTGTGTTAAAGTTCTTCATACATTTGTGGCATAAAATCTTCTCTCTGAATAACTAAAACCCAAAGTTTATTCTACATGGACATTCAGTGTAGGAGTCCCATCTATCGATCATGTTTAGAATCCACAAACTCCTCAATTTGGTGCCGAAACGATTCTCTAACCTGAACAAAGCCAACCATCCATCTGTGACGGAGAACTGTGGCCTTGGAGAGCTGGATCTGCCGCTTCACTTTTGGCTTTTAAACCAATCCAAGACCCACGAAGGGCCCGAGTTGATAAGCCGACGTGAGTGCATCTGCAAGAAGCTGATAACAATTTCTCTGGCGCCAAAATTGGATTTTTATTGACCCCGACCAGAAATCTAACCATGAAATAAAAGAACAGATCCCAGAGTCCAGCACGCACTTGGAACTCCAGCGTGATAACTCCTGGCAGTGTGTGCGATTTGGATTGGATTTGGCCCCTGGCTGCCATCTGGTGGTCATCCAATTCACCACATTTGCAAATCTTTTATTTTGGGGTCCGGAGGGTGTCAAGCAGTGTTTTCGAAGTTTAGTTTAAGTTGTCAGAAGTACCGAAAATCACGTACTTATCGACACTTAATCTAGTATCGAAGCTAGATACTCATTCACAGGTACTGATACTAAAAAAGTCACATTCACAGGACAGAAACGAGCCTTTTCTGAATAGTTTTAGAATGATCTTGAGCTGTTTCAGAACGAGTATAAGCCCACATCAGCGAGTAGGCTATACGTTCATGGACCACTATGGAAACTACCTGGACCACTGAGGAATTACACAAATATAAGAGTACAAAAGAAAGCACTACGATTTATTGTTGACGATGAAATTCTATTGTCCAAATAAAGAGTTTTTCTTATCATTGTAGTATCGGAATTGGTTTCAAGTATCGCGTTTGTTCCTTAGAAGCGAAATTGAGTTTTAATTTTTGGTATCCGTATGCACTTACCTCTCTTGTGTGCTTGTATGTGCAATATTTCTTTCTATAATTAGTGCACAGCAAACATAAAGCTGTTTTAATCACACGTTATATTTTTACACTATAATATAATGAGCAGTGTTGGGAAGAATATTTAAAAATGTATTTAGTTACATAATACTGAATACCTGAATTAAAAATATTCTTTAGTAACATATTGCAATACATGGTCCAATCAGGATACTGTATTCTGAATACTCTGAATCCTTTTACATTTAGTTGTATTTAAATTATAGTGTAAAGACGCAACATAGGCTTAAAAACAGTGCTATATTTGTGTCACTGTTTGTCATGCATTTATTTAGCACTAATTGGAAAAGGAAAAGTCACACATGCTTTCACAACAACAGCTGTGTTTTCTATTTTTCTCACTGACTCTGTGCTGTTTGAAGCTTAAATTACGTAATTACTTTTCTAAGGAATAGTATTTCTGTTCCTTAGAAAAGTAAACAAAATCTTATGTTGCTTGAATTAAGAAAAACACACCTATTCCATTTTACTTATCAAGTTGAATCGACTCAAATGAAGGAAAATGTTCTTAATTTAAGTCATTTTAACTTACGTAAATGGTCCTTTTTCCAGTGCAGTAGCTGACACCTCACAAGATATTATAATAACAAAGAAAAAAATGTGTAAATGTCATAATAAATTCTAAATAAGAAGCAAAAATAGCGAGAATAGTTACTTCAATGTGACACTCAAAAGTAAAAACATTCAGAATGCTGCGCTCTGACTTATATTTTCTGTCTTTCTTTGTAATTCTTGATAAAAGTTCTGATAAGTTAACGCCAAATCTCCGTGGCTCTGGCGTAAACATCGCGCTAAAAAACCTTCAGTGCATTTTGATGTGATCCGCCGCTGCTTGGACATTGAGGGACTAATTATAGCGGCGAGCTGACAGTGGTCCATGAGCTCGCAGGTGTCACGGCGTCTGAGCTGGAGGTGAGTAATCCCTCTCCAGAACTGCCAGAGGAGCAGACACCCAGTCGCACCGCCAACATGCCCCGCGGCTAGCACCACACTCGCTAATGATAGATTACTCTGCAGAAAATCTACGCTTGACTTTATGTTCGGCTATTTATGCCCCATACGCTACGTCCCCAAAACTTCCACTTTAACTTCCATTTTGCCCCTGCGCTAATTGGGTGAGTCGAGTTATTTTTGGGTTTATTCTTGCGCCAGAGGAAAGTGACGTTCCAGCTGTCAACTTCTGAGTGGTAAGAAAATACTTGGAGCTCACTGTACACTGCGAAAACTGGATTTCGTGACAAATAAAAAAAAAACAACTTGAATTCACAGTTTTTTATCTGGGATTTTTTAATGAATATTCTTTTATAGTTCTAGATGATTTAAATGTGTTTCATTACATTTACGGCAGTCTCGAGCTATTTTAAGTGAAAATTACCTACTGCATTTATCTTAAAATCTGAAAAAAAAATAATAAATGAACGTTAACTGGAATGTTCCACAGTATAGCATTACAAACAGCTCTTCTTAAAAAACAGAACTAGTTATTTCTCACTGAACTCATGCATTCAGAGCATCCTAATAACTCAGCTTGGTGAGTTTATAAGCTCTTTTTTTACAACTTTCAGAGGCCACAGGTGAGTTTTAATCCAATCCACTTTATTTCTATAGCACATTTCACAGACAAAACAGTTTCCAAAGTGCTGCACAGTACAAATAAAACATTTCCAATAGAAGTATAAAATACAGCTCTATTTAACTCCACTAGTCCTTGTTCAGAGAATAAAACTACTAAGACCAAATAAGAGCAGGAATACTAATCAAAATAATAAAAAGGTAAAAATAAAACCTAAAAATAAATAAAAGACACACAGGACCACACAATTCACGCGGTGTTAAAAGCCGGAGAGTAAAAGTAAAAGATGAGATTTAAAACACTCCACTGTGGGGACTGTTTGGACGTGGGGGGCAGAGCGTTCCAGAGTTTGGGGCCACAGAAAAGGCCCGGTCCCCCCTGGTTTTTAGTCTCGTTTTAGGCCCCACAAGCTGCATCTGGCCCTCGGACCTCAGAGCTCGTGCTGGGGTGTAAATTTGGTTGAGATTCGAGATGTATTGTGGGGCCAGTCCATTCAAAGCTTTAAAAACAACAATAAAATCTTAAAATCAAAGTTTTAAGAACAAGCATCCTAACAGGGCACTTCCTGATTATCAGACAACAGACCCTACACAGCAGACTTATTTTGACTTCACATACATATAAAAAAAATTGTGTATTGGACCTTTACACTTACAAATCTTATATTTACTGTATTAGCAGTGTTTTAATTAGTGGCCATCTGCTAGTCTCAATGGACATAAACATGTTTGTCACGCTAGTAATGCCATACTGTGGAACATTCCAAGTAAAGCTAATTTAAAGGTGCACTGCACAACATTTCTTGTCCACTACCAACTTGTCTCCATGGAAATGTTATTGCTAAATGGTCACATTTTTAAAGAGCTTTAAAACAAGAAACCATGATGTGGGTTAAGTGTCTTGCCCAAGGACACAACGACAGGATTCACCTGTGGGAGCTGGAATCACACCAGCCGACCCAGATCTGAGCACTCAACCAATGATGTTTATGTCAGAAAAACAGTGATACACTGACACAGTTGCCGTCCTTATTGGTCACGTCACTGTGACTTGCGGCTTCCTGATTTGCTGGGTTCATGACATTGGGCATGTGACGCTATTGCGGAAAACATTTTAAACAAACCCTACACAAACGTGAAACAGCGTCGGTCCACGAAAAGACTGTTTTTATGCTGGCTATCTTCCACGGCTCGAAATTGGCTGCTGCAACCATAGAACTATAATAAAATCTGGAAGATGAATCCAAGATGGCGCCCTGTTATTTTCAATGGCCTGTGCTCACTGGCGCATGACCGCAAAAAAGATCTTCACTTCCGCATTTACTTCCTTGTTTGCAGCCCAACGCAGCCCAACGTCTGACATCACAGCCCAAGACTGTTGGGCTGTGACGTCAGAAACACCGTTCTGACCAATCAGAGCGCGAGCTGCTAGAGCGGAGCTAGCGCGGACTCAGAGCGGGGCTAGGCTAACTCTTACAAAGCTGATTTTTAGGCGCTTTGACGATTACATTTTTTCAAAGTTCATATTGTAAAAATACAGAATCCCTACAAAATCCGACCATTATAAAAGCTGTCAATGCCCTGTCAGCCGAACACGGGCAGTTTGATTTCTCCAAAAATACATTGTGCTTCTATGGGACATTTTTTCTTGGGCTACAGGCTGCAATATCTCGCTCGGCCACACATCCATCTGCGGTCACGGATAGAGGGGGAGTGCCTTATCCAGCTCTTATTATACATCCATGGCTGCAACTTAAAACTACAGCAACTTCAGACACGACGCTCCACTTCCTTGTTTTTGCCGCCCACATGGTGTCGTGTCGTGACCCCAGCCTCGTCATGTGACTAGTGTTTCAGGCGATGTGTCTGGAGGCAAATCATTTCCGATACGGTGATACGTTTCACCGTAAACGTAACCTAAGCAAGAAACACCAGTAATGAATAAATGTTGATGGAAATGTTTAATGCCGTACCATGGAACATTCCAGGCAAAACAAAAACATCTCCATGAGAACAAGTAGGTAGTGGACCCTCCACCAGGAAAGTTGCGTGGTGCATCTTTGATATTCTGAAGTATTTTATCTCGTGTCCACTTCGTTGCAGTGTAGAATCTACCAGAGCTCCTCGAGTCAGTGCTTAACCGTCGACACTGGTCAATCTGTGTCTTATGAGCTCTGACACATGCGGCCGATACTCTATTGATTATCTGGTTACCATGGCAGCTGTCGTTACATGGGATGGATTGGTTTGCAAATGATCCCGTGTCTGGGGAAGAGTGGAGCCGAGGAGATGGAAGCAGCAGGGAATTGACAGACGTGAGTAGCCTTAATTTAATGGCCAAAACTAGAAGATCACGACAACGTGGGCTATTTTTGGTGCCTGGTCGATCCAAAATAATTCTCTACTTATAACTTGTGACCTCTCTGGGGCTGTGAAAATATAGTTCTCATGAAAAAAGACATTGAGCAAAGACAACAGCTATGAATTAAATTGCACCGTGTAACTTTTAGGTGATAGTGTTGTCTCCATGGAGATTTTATGGCTTTGACAGTTGCTACGGTTTACATGAGAGCTTTAATTGCAAGTAAAAATTATTACATTCTGATTAAAAATGAATCCTGCTTTAAAAAGGCCGTGTAAACACTAAATTCCTAATGAAAATGACTATTCGGAATTTAACTTAATTCCGAAATAAGTGGGCGGCTTATTCCGATTTTAAAGCTGAATTAATTTATTCCTCGATCATGTAAACGTTTACTTCTTAAAAATAATTCCGGTTGTTCAGCGCATGCTTTTTGGGGCGCCCTTCTGTCACGATTTGGATTCTTTGGATTTGCGAACGGGATGCAGGAGTGTTTGTTTTCTTCCTCCCTCCTCCGACACTCTTCCCTTCTCCTCGTCAGCTCACAGACGTAAAGTGTGAGGAGAGAATTCTCCAGAACGACCATGAAAAAAATTTGGATCGTGTTTGTGTCCACGGCGTAACGACAAACCGAAATGACAGAAAATCCGGTAGCAGCTGAAGTGTGCGTTTTATTACGGTTGACGTAAATACGTTTGTGTCGCTGTCCAATCAGAACCCTTCCCCACCCCAAGACGCTGAGCGGAATGAAATAAGGGGGATTTAACGTGTTTTCCATGGAAACCTCAATTCTGAATTATTATTTCCATGTGAACTCGAAGAATCATCTAAACATTAAACATTTCTGCCTGGCGTATATTTAATTACATGTGTTTTTATTTCAGAAAAAATACTTTGAAAAACATTTACATTTGACTTTCCACAGATCTGACCTGTAACTTGGAATCGATTGCGTTTAATGCCATAATGTGGAACATTCAAAACAAAGCACACGTAAGGCATCTTTAAGGGCAACTTACAAGTAGCATTTCCTTCTAAACTAATACATGAATAATAAGCATTTCAGATCAGGTTCGCAGACGTCTGAACTAGAATTATCAAGTTTTATAACAGAACCCCATGTCTACAGGATATTTTGATCTCTGCTGGACATTACGTTACATAAATAATTACAGCTTTTGCAAGTTGCTGATTACGACCCTTGAAACAACCATTTTGATTTGATTTTAATTAGCCGTTCTGCCCTACCACAGTTAAAATAAATGACCTTCTCCTAAGACGGCGCTGGCTGATTACAGACATGATTGATTTCATCTTTCGTCGCAATACCAAAATATCTAGATTCATACAACTCAAGTTCGTTCTAAAGGTTAATTTCTGTCGTGTGAATGTGACTTTGGTAACACTTTAGTTTAGGCACCACATATGAATATCTAGCTAATAGTAAAATGCATAATAAGTGCCTCATTACATCCACGTTAGTATTTAAAAAGTATTTTCAATGCCGTATTTTACCAGTATTAAGCCATAAACTATTTTCTTCCTATTACCGTAGTGGGGATTACAATACATCTGTTTCTGTACATACACTGAAATCTTAATTAACATGAATAAGTGTTTAATAAATACCAACTAACAGCTAAGTAACAGCTAATTTGCAAACCAATTTGCACTTAGTTTGCGCTTAATATGTAAAGATACTCGTTCAGATTTGTTTCTAGTTTCAATACAAGTCAAGTTTTAGTCTCTAATTTTCAATACTACCTTCCTACAGACAATGATGTAAGTAAAAGTAATAAAGTACTGTAGTTAAGTATACATTTTAGATATTTGTATTTAAGTACATTTTCTGAACAGGACTGAAAAGTAAAAGTTTTTTTATCATTGTCGATTTTTTACACATTTTTAGTTTGAGCAAAAAAAATACACAAACAAAACAGCTAGAAAAAATAATTGATTTAGTTGTTTCTGTTGAACAAAAATCAGCACAAATCTGAATCAAAATCCCTACATCTGAAGCTTTATTAGAACTCAAAATGCACAAAATACTTTTACTTTTTAAACGGGTACTTTAATATTTTAGATGCATTGTGTAACTTGTCTGGTCCGCTGTCGCTTGCTTCCATGTAGATGTTATTGCTTTGCCAAGAATTTTCCAAAGTATGGCATTAAATTTAGAAATCTCCACAGAGACAAACAGGAGACGCCACCGGGCAAATTTACAGGTGAGATCTGTGAAGAGGCGACCCCACTAACCGTAAGAAATAAGTAAGAAATCATGGTTTTAAAGGCATTTTTGAACAATAAAACACCCATAATCAAATAAATGCATCTTGTATAGGTTTAATGCCATATTTTTGTACATTACAGGTGAATAAATAGCATCTCCGTTGTCGTAGAACCCCAAATTAGTAGTAGATTTTTCATTGATACTTTTACTTTTTTTTGTCGCTCCAGTGTCACAAAACGGAGTACTTCTTCCAGCACTGCGTTCCTCGGAGTCCCCTTCAGCCTCCATGTCCTCTCCCTGTCCCGTTTGGGTGTCAGCAGGCTCCTGTGCGGCAGACTTGTTGAGTGCTCGGGCCTCTGTTGTCATCGTGTCGTAACATCAGCACTTTTGCCCTGGCGATGTGAACAGATGGCACTGACATTATATAAGGAGGCTGCTGCACCGGGCCTGCAGTCTCACCACTGAACCTGGGGTCACTGCAGCTCTATTGTTAATGGACACGTAGCATTGTAGCTATCACTAATTCATGTTTTTGAAGTTGTGCGGTATGAATAGAGCGTTATGGACAGCGAGTTGCGTATGTTGCGGACCACTGGGTGCGTTAGGAGACAGAACACATGTTGCTGACAGGGCTTCTTAGCATCTGGAAGGAGGAGAGTGTAGTAAATATACTATGATAGCTGTAGTGTAAAGATTAAGCCTTCAGTGCTGTACTCATTGTAAAGAACTGTTCGGGTGTCCATGAGGTTCAGATTGACGAATAATGAGGATCGTTGTAAATGCGTTGGATATTAGTATATAAAGCAAAAACAGAACCTCGAACAGAACCCTTTTTTGTCAATTAAAATGGTGTTATTATTATTATGTATCATGATGCTGCCTGAAAAATGAATTTCCTGTGGGATAGGGTTGGGCGGTATCCAAATTTTGATGCCGTTAAACCTTCTCAGCATTTTACCGGTGTATACAGTATTACCGTGACTAATTAAGAATTATTTTGTAGCTGCACCTAAACCATTCAGAAACAGAATAGCAGCATTATATTTGAAGATGAGGCACAAGTTCTGATCAAACCAAACTTCACCAGCGCGACTCTCCCTCCATTTAATGATCTGGGACACGACGAGACAAGAAAAGCTCAGAAGAGGCCGATTCAGAATAAAAAGTAAAAGGCGACAGTCCACGGCGTGTGATATTTCCCACTGCAGCATGTTGTATCTGACAGACCCGCGCTCTCGGCACTCGGAGAAGTTACCGTCTCCTCTGGGAAAGTCTGACTTCGCCCTCGAGCGGGTTAGGGTTAGAACTTTCTCCTCTTCAGCGCCTCGTCCCCTCTCGACTCTCGCCGTTCAGTTAAACGTCTCCATCGCAAACTTTTCGGCTCAACGTCGCACACAAAGCGTCAGGTTTTTGTTCTTCTTCCTCGCTGCGTGTGGATTGAAATCTCCGAGCGTAACAACGTATGAAGAGGAGAGAGAGCCGAGGGGAGAAGGTCGGCGCTGTTCCCCGTGTCTGAAGCGACTGTGGTGGGATCTCTGGCCTGACGCAGGGTCGTAGCTCCAGCAACATTTACTGTCTCTCCCCTGTCAATCAGCCTGAAGCCAAAATGCTCCTAATATTATATTAGGTCCTTATGCGCTGTAGATTTTCTTAATGACGGTAATGAAACTGATACCGCTGCTACTTTTTGATACCTCAATATACCGTATTACCGTATTACCGCCCAACTATACTTTGGGATAACTAAAGTATCTATCTCTCTAAAATGTTATATCTTTTGGTGGGAAAAGTCCTTAAAATGTGAAGCTGACCCACACATAAATAACTGTTCTCAAAGGTCCATATTACGCTATTTTCTGACCTATAATATAATGTTGTTTCCTCATCAAAAACATTCCTGAAGTTGTGTTTGGTTTCATTCACTCATGTTTAACACACAAACCCTGTAGATTTAGGATGAGTTCTTCTCTCAAACAAAATAAAACACAACTTAAGGTATGTTTTTTGAAGCGGTAACAACATTATAATAAGTCTTAAGGCTCACAAGAGTCAATTTTGTGTCATATACTGCAGGAGCTTTAAGGAAAAAATGAGTTGAGGAACAAAACAAAAGGAAATGAGCCGATGTGAGCGATAGCAAAACTTGTGCATTTTTCAGCATCCAGTGAATTGTTGCTGCACCTGACACTTGTGGTTTTGGAGCATGTGAACAGATGGTGCCCGAGAAAAATGGGAAATAAACAAACCGAGTGGCTTTAGGTTTGACAAGTGAATGAAAAAGTGAAGACATAATCACTGTTGTGTTTGTTGCCTTATTCATCCACACAGTGCCAATTAATCTCAGGTCAATAAAGCCCTGGTTAAGACTAATTTTGTGCTTCATTAACAAAGGACAATCAGTTGACAATCGTTTTTATTATTATTATTATTTTTTTTTTAACAAATCAGTTACTTAGAAGTTTAAAAGTCAATATTTTTCTATTCTCCTTCTAATGTAGACTTGGTTTAGTCCTAGTTTATGGTCTAGTTTTGAGTTTAGTCCGAATTTTGGGCTCGTGAGGGTCTGCACCTGCTTGTCTCCATGGTGATGTTATTTCATGGTCTAACGTTTTCCACAGTATGGCATTAAACAGAATTATTTTCAAGGCAGGTTTTGTTTTGTTTTTTTGTTTTTTTTAAGAAATGGAGACATCAATATTAAATAAAGGTTTTTTACATACATTTTTGGCAGAACCCTCCACTAGAAAAGTTACATAATGTACCTTTAACGCAATCTCACTTTCCACAATGCTCAGTTTGTCCACTCTGGGCACCTATAGGCCCACGAGGAACCAGGAAGTGACTGGACTTTTGATGGGACACATTTCTTGTAGTATTGCATGTGTTCCTATGCAATTACATAAGAATTTTAGGCTTTATATCAAAAGTAAGATGTAGTGAGCTTCCCCCATAGAGACCAATTAAGTGAGGAATAAGAAAGAATATGGGCTGTTCCATTTGGCGTAATACAATATGAAACCGAATTCCCCGAATGATCAGGCTCCGAATATTACAGTGAGGTACTGTGTTCCAGTTTAGAACAAGAGATTAAAAAAACAGCTTTAGTTATGTGCTATAAATATGCTCTAATGCGTTGGCTAGTTTGATTATGTTTTCATGAATTTGCTAAGATAAATACAGACTGAACTTACTTTGAATTTTGTATTGTTAACCAATAAAAACTTAAAACCCTCAGCGGGTGACGCTTTCCAACTTCTCATGTACAATACTGTATAAACCAAACCTACTGCTATAAAGAAGACAGACTTTTCTGGTCTCCATTGAGATGTCATTCCTCTGCCTGTAAATTTCCAGTGTGGCATCATTTTTCCAGCATTTATTTAAATGTGGGTCTTTTCTGTTCTTAAAAATAGCTTAAAAATGCACTGTTACTATGAGAAGGCCCATCTCTCCACAGACCTCACCTGTAATTTAACCACCTGCTTATATCCACGGAGATAGAAAAATGTAATGTCATACTGTTAAAATACTGTTAAAATGCTTAAAACTGCACTTTTACTGTAAGAGGGCTCGTCTCCACAAACCTTACCTGTAACTTAATCACCTGCTTATATCCACGGAGATAGAAAAATGTAATGTCATATGGTTGAGCATCAGAAAAGTAATTTTATTAGCCTGATCCCGTCAGATCTCAGAAGCTCAGCAGGGTCGGGCCTGGTCAGTACTTGGATGGGAGACACTGGGAATTCCAGGTGCCACAGGGGGGCGCCAGTGGCAAAAAAAACTGTGGTTGTGTCCTTAGGCAAGGCACATTACACACATTGCCTAGTATGAAAGTGGTGTGTGTGTGAGTGTTGGTGGTGGTCGGGCCGATGGGGCAGATTGGAGCCTCGCTTCTGTCAGTCTGCCCCAGGGCAGCTGTGGCTACAATAGTAGTTTACCACCACCGGGTCTGGAGTGAATGAATAATGCTCTGTAAAGCGTCTTTGAGTGTCCTGAAAAGCGCTATATAAAACTGATGCATTATTATTATTAACTGTCATATTTGTGTCCTTTAACACCCAGGGAGGAGCCGATTCTTCCGATTCCGCCAGGCGGCCCTGAGCCTGATGAACACCAATAAGCAGTCTCTGCCGCAGGAGGACCCTGACGCTGTGATGGTGGTCGACTCTCCCAAAGACACGGACGACTGCCTGGCCCTGCAGAGCTTCCCCTCCCCCACCAAGAGCATCTGCAGCCCCATGGAGGCCAACGACACCCACGCCCTCATCAGCTCCAGCCACCACTCCTCACAGGTACATGTAGAGACGAGTGCTCGCGTCACCACTAACCATGATTATCCAGCTTACAATACATCCATCCATCCATCTTCTCCCGCTTAATCCAGCTGGGTCGCGGGGGCAGCGTGCTGCCCAATACTCATAGCACCTGACCCCCCCTATGAACCCCTCTGCAGGTGGTGAGCCCACAGGAGGCTTACAATACAACCAGAATAAATAAAAGAAAAGTTTAAAAATGTAACTCTAGGAAATCTATGAATCCCGGTGCTCACGGCGCCTGTGCGAAGAGAAGAAGAGATGAAATATACCTAAATAATTGTGGGATGTCCTTATAACATCACTATTTGGTAGATGGACGACGGCTCATAAATCTGCAGGGAAATTTGCTGTTGAAAATTGCAGATTTGATGGTACCATTAATCTTAAACCGTAAGATTAATATGGAAAGTTTGAGTATCAAATCTCAAACTAATAATTATAAGGTTTGTCATTTGTGGATGTTTGGAGATTAAATTGCCTGAGTTATATGGGCCCCTGGGCTCCCCTGAAATTCTATAATATGAGCACAACCTGTTACAAACAAAATTAATTTTCATTCAATCTACTCTTCAAAACAGAAAGACTTTAAAAAGCTGGTTCTGTAGTAATGTACTGGACAGTGGTGATGAGAGACAATGAAGGATTTCACTGTTGTTGGTAACAGTTTCAATAATCATGAATAATCACTGTGAGGTTTTTTCTCACAATAATTGTAACACAAACCTTTTCTATCCCCTCCCTCTCCAGGCCAGCATAGGGGGTCCTGAGCCGGTGGACCACTCCTCGCCTAAACTCCTGTGGGACAAACTGTACCAGGCCGAGCCGCACCAGTCGTCCACGTCTCTGTCCAACACGTTCCCCAGAGGCAGCATCAGCAGCATGAGGAGGGCCTCGTCTGTGCACGAGATCGAAGGATACAGCTGTAACTCCAAGAACGCCGTGCTCAGAGATCGCCACACCAGTGAAGGTACAGAGTCACTAAACGTGTGTTTATCAGGCATGCAGTAATACTTCAAAGATGCATTATTATATACAAGAATTATTTGGGGGGAAAAATCAAGACATGTTTTGTTAGAATTTAAAAGGTCAGATGAGTTTCAGATTCACATTTTTGCTCAGTGTCCATTGTGAAAGTTTTTTCTTCAGTTTTATTTCTGCTGAAGACAGGAGTCTGAGGAGGTGTGTGTGTGTGTGTGTGTTTGCCTCATTCTGCTCACGACTCTCACAGAGCGACTGCTGTAAAGACGCACAAAGAGAGAAAGAAGGGCAAAAAGAGAGAGGGGGAAGTCAGATCCAAATGAATGAGCTCGTGTCTGTCAGTGTGAGTGCTGAAAGTTTGGGGAAGGTTAACTATGAAAAAGAACAGAACCTGAGGAGAAGGACACGTGGCTTGAATCTAGACTCAGTTATTTCAGTGGGACTTCATTTCTGTGCGTAACGTTCTGTGCTCACTCCACCACCGGGCCGTACCACCAACCCACACGGGCTAAAACTTACTCCTGACTTTTGCTGTCTAAATATGTATCTACAGTATGTTTGATGCTTTTTCGAGTTGGTTCAGTTTGAAACAGCGACAGTTGTTCCAATGTCCAACAGAAGGGGAGCAGTTGAGTGTGAGGATTGGGGTGAGGCTGGGGTCTGTGGCCCGGGTCACAGCAGATGGGATGAGCCAGGGTCTAGTCATCACTGCCATGTGTTACTGCAGGCTGGGCTCTGCAGGGCCATCCAAAGAGAGAGTGGCTGTGTAACTGTGGTGCAGTTAAGCTGCAACCAAGTACGCACTTCAGAAAATTCAGGAAAAAGTCTCAAAGTAAGTTTATTTTTAATAGATTTGACTACAGCGGATAACACTGTGGTACATTTACAGTTTTCAACAAATTACAGGCAAAATTACAACATTTTTGTCTTTTGTCTATCACGAGTACCAAACAACTAAGTAATGTGCACTATGTAACTTTTTGGTTGAGGGACCGTCACCTTCTTGTTTCTATGGATATGTCATTGCTCTACGTGGAATGTTCCACAGTATGACATTAATAATAATAATAATAATGATGCATCAGTTTTATATAGCGCTTTTCTGGACACTCAAAGACGCTTTACAGAGCATTATTCATTCACTCCAGACCCGGTGGTGATAAGCTACTATTGTAGCTACAGCTGCCCTGGGGCAGACTGACGGAAGCGAGGCTGCCAATCTGCGCCATCGGCCCCTCCGACCACCACCTACACTCACGCACACACCACTTTCATACTAGGCAATGTGGGTGATGTGCCTTGCCTAAGGACACAACGACAGTTTTTTTGCAACTGGCGCCCCACTGTGGCACCTGGAATTCCTTGTGGTCTCCCATCCAAGTACTAACCAGGCCCGGCCCTGCTTAAACAGCATTAAACAGCTCTACTTTACATTTCTTAAATTACAGCTGGTTTTATAGCTAAAAAATAACTAAAAAAAACCAGGCGTACGGACTGTGAGCGGGGTCGCCTCTCCACAGATCTGACCTGTAACTTGGTCTGGTTTTGTTTTCCATGAAGATAGAAAGGTTTAATGTCACACTGTGTAACATTTCACACAAAGCAATAACATCTCCAAGGAGAAAAGCGTTTGATGGACCCTCCACCAGAAAAGTTACACATTGCACCATTAAAGTTTACTGATACGATCAACATCAAATCCAATGTAGAAAAGGTTTCAAAGATCGTCATCTGGACACAGTTTGGGATTCGAGACTTTTCATCTGCCCTTCAGTAGTCAGTTTCATTATGAAGGTACTTGAGGGGCTACGAATGTATACTGCCTTAAGCTAGTCTTACTCAAATTTAATAACTAAAATAACTAAAATTCTACTAAAATTTCAAACTGTAAGGAACAGACCAAAAAAAAACCCTTTTGACACAGCTCGAGATCATTCTAAAGCTATTCAGGAAAGGTTCATTTCTATAATAAATAATAATACATTTTATTTATTAGGTGCTGTTGTGGAATTACCAAAGTATAAAGAACAAAACTGAGAAGTTGTTTTAAGTCAAAGAGTCTGATTTATTCCAGCGAGTGTGCTCACAATCACAGCCAGTCCAATCCAATCCAGAGCAAATATACCACCCTGAGAGATCCACAGACAGGAGCTTAGTTCCCAAACAGCGTCAAGGACAAGTCAGACACAACACAGGGGCATTAGAAGTCAAAATAACACAGGGAGGCAAGTTTCAAAGAATGAAAGACACAATCAAAGGAGATATATTATGACTAAGTGGTTTGTTGCATTTTTAAAGTCCTCAAGCGAACCCTCAGTTATGATTAAGTAAAGATTTCCATAACAGCGCCTTTCTGGACACTCAAGGTCGTTTTACAACAACATAAACAAGTTATAAAGTTAAAAGCCTACAGTTAAAGTGGGACAGTATTTCTCTCCTGTGAACATGACTTTTTTAGTACCCATAATATGCAGTGAGACAGCTGTCAGAACTATTTGTGTGCGTAGGAATGAAATCCGTGCGTATTTGGGAAATCCGTGCGTCTTTGGCTGTAGCTGAGCGTAAAATAAATATTCGTGAACTCTCGAATGAGTCCAGTCGTACATAAACTGTGTTGTGTGTGTTTCACCCATCAGAATACGAATTGAAAAGTTACGCGATCAAGAATTACAATCACGAAATGAAAAGTTACGATTAACCCTTTCCTCAATACGAATACGAATTCACAGACGTGACTTTACTGTCAAAAATACGTCATCACGTCACACAGTTATGAACCGTAGATGCCGCGTTCAGCCTCTTGGCGTTAATCCCGCCGCCATCTTGGTACAGGCTTCCCTGGTCTAAGTGTGACTGAGCGTCTTTTGACCGAAGCTTTTTCACAGTATCAGCGAGCGGAGATGCTGGACTTTTGCCGCGCACATACGGACAGAACCAGGGACTGAATTAGGACTGTAATTGTTGATTGTAATTCTTGATGTCGTAATTTTTCAATTCGTATTCTGATGGATGAAACACACACAACACAGTTTATGTACGACTGGACTCATTTGAGAGTTCACGAATATTTATTTTGCGCTCAACTACAGCCAAAGACGCACGGATTTCCCAAATACACACGGATTTCATTCCTACGCACACGAATAGTTCTGACCGCTGTCTCACTGCATACCATAACTGCTAAAATTATAATACTTTTTTCAATTCTAGTTTTAGTATCGATTAGTGTCTGATTTTCGATTATTTTGACCATTCTTCCCTGAGCTACAGTAGCCCCACCTTAATTATGTCTATGTCCCTTTTATCCTTGTTATGGACCTTGCCCAAAGACACAAGGCCGGTGCTCTCTTATGCTGCCAAAAAAAAAAAAAAAGTTCACATAGCTCGAATTGCTGTCACGCACTAAGTAAACAACACACGCCGCACTCATAATACCAGCTGTTAAACAAGCCTCCATCCAATATTAAACAGTGGATCTTAATTATCGTATTAATCTTTTTGGTAACGGCCACATCCAGGCACTGGCCAGACCGGTGCCCTGCTGATCCTCAGCTCACCTCACCACCAGGATCACCTTTCTCTGCTTTGTCTCCAGTTCAGACGTCGTTTAGACCTGTCAAGTGTCAACCTCGTACAATATTAACCACCACTAAGAATTTAATTACCATCAATAAGTTTTTTTTCTATTTAGTGGCGTATCGTATTACCATATTTCCAATTATCAGGCCCGTTCCGTCTGTTGTACAAGTAATTTCAGAAATGGGGCTCGCGCATAAATAAACCGTTAGGAGGGTGAACGTGTAAATGGAGAAAGGGAGCCGGGTAAAGTGAGCTTGTAAGCATTTACTCCCTGATGAATAATGGAATCAGTGACAAAATGCTGCAGTTTCGTGTTTTTCACCTGTTTGAAACAATAATACGAGAGTAAAATATCCAGATCTATGTTCTTTTTTTTTTTTTTTCTTTGCAGACAAGAGGCAAGAAGACAGGACAAAAAAATGATGGATTATACAAATATAAACAAAAATGCAATACAAATTACTATACCATCCTATAAGAACAGACTGTAGGTGGGTCTATAAGAGAACCCTTCTTTTTTTTCTAAATTTTTAGGTCTATTTAATGTGCGGCCATAACCCAAAGGTTTCCATTGTGTCCATGGGCAAGACACATCACCCAAAATGCCTGTGTATGAATGTGGTGTATGAATTAGTGCTTAGTGGGGTTGGAAAAGCAGGAAAAGTGTTTGTGGCCCTTTAAAGATTTTTCTGTCTATTGAAATGGAGTAAATCTATGTTTGAATTTGTATTCTGTTAGTAATGAATAAAAAGAGTGATATTTCTTTTTGTTTTTGTTTTTTTCTTTTTATTAAGCATAGTAAATGCATATTTGTTAGAACAATTTTTAATTTAACTTAATTTTTTTTAATAGGTAAATGGTTGCTTAACTTTTTAAAGTTTTGTAATCCTACTTTTTAAATTACTGTAAATTAAAAATATTTGCAAGCATCACCTCAAATCTTTAGCATCAATTAATAAAAAAAAAACCTTAATAAAATATTTTAAGGAATGTAAAATTATTTTTTTTAATTAAATACTAAATGTAATGACATATTTTGTGCGATACTTACTTTTTTAAAATTTAGATTAATAAAAAACAGTTAGACTATAAACTTAAAAAAAGTTAGGCAACCATTTACCTCAGATATTTAATTACTGCTTAATTATTCTGGTTTACCGTGGTGGCTACAGAAGTAAAATGTATTTTCCCCAAATACTTTCTTGTATTTTAACTATTTGGGTCAGGTAGGTACAGCAGATCACTGTGTAATTGTTCTAGTGGATCCTGAACTTGCTTCTTGTGTCAATCAGACTTTATTTATAAGTGCTTTACATCCAGAAATGCAACACATGGAAATGTTCGTGCTTGTCTGGAATGTTACAGAGTATGGCATTAAACACATCTTTTTAGCAGTTATTTCTTCATCGGTGCTCTTAGATACCTTGAAAAACACTCATTCTTACAGTGAGAGGACTCGCCTTTCCATAGAGCTGGACATTACTTGGACTGTTTACAAGCCTGAGATAGAAATGTTTCTCATGTGATGTGTGGTACATTCCAGGCAAACAATAACATCTCCATGAAGACGAGCGTGGTAAAACCTTCGCCAGAAAAGTTACACAGTGCATCTTTAATCTACTTCTACATTATGTTTTGTACTTTTACTGACTTGTTTTGTTTTTTCTTCCCAATTGCCGTCTTTAGACAATGTCAGAGGTAAAATTATAATCTCTCTTTTGGAGCATGTTACTCAAGCCGGGCAATCAGTGTTGTCACAGTCCTTTGTGTGTGCATGGCCTAAGTGGACTTGCTGTTCTTAATTATGGCCAATGCTGATATTAAGTCCACTGTAGTTACCGTGTGTGCGGAGGGCCCCGTGTGCATGATTGAAGGAGATAAGCCTGTTGTTTGTCAAAATCACGGCATGAAAATTACACTGTGTCATGTGACTGCATGGTTACGTCACATATAGCAGGAGCGCAGAGACTGGGGTTTGTGCATTTTCAGGCAACTTGGAGAAAGAAATTAAATACCTGCTAATAACTTTGGTAGGTTGGTTTTGGTAGGTCACACTATAAATGTTTATAGTTTAGGACGCAGATGCGCTAAAGTGTGTTATGATAATGAATATATCAATGTCAGAATATGTTTAGGGTTCAATGAAAATGCATATTGTTCAAACACACATTCATGTTATAATAACGCAATTTGAAGTGTGATATACTTCAGAAAAAACACCAGACATTTTAGCAATAGGGAAAACCCTTTTAAACTGTATTGTGTAAAGAAATTAAATAAAGAAATAAAATATTGTAGCAGTAATTATCAGGGCAGGCCTACATATGACAAATTATTCTTTTTTTTAGATTCTCTAGGTTATAACCCTGCGTTTGGTTCCAAATCTGCCCAAAATATTTGGGTCCAAATCTTATGCAAATGAGCTAATATTTAGAGGTTACTCAAGACACTTGAAAATTGCCAAACCAACATAGCGAACCAAATAAATAAGGCATATTTGAATAATTTGTCATTTTATTCTGCAAACACAAACCGAAAATTGCATAAAAATGACTTAGAAAGTCCATTAAGTCCATAAAAAACGCATAATTAGGCCATTTCCAGGAAACTTCATACAGCTTGAGTAACCTCTAAAACACCTCCTTTTTCTTCCAAATTTCTTCCTAAAACTTAAATGCAGGATTCTAATGGAGGTTATCTGAAACTTTATTTTTGACCATGTTTTGATGGACCACCCTAATACCTATACCTGCACTCGGGCATTTACAACAGCAGGAAACTTCTGCGTATTTTTGGATTATGTTAACATTTGAGCTGTAGATGAACAAACAATTAACATAACATTTGTGACACAGGCGTGTTTCATTGTGGTCTATATTTATTGCACCTCGTAATATATTTACGGTTTATATAGAGGTGGAATCCATGTACTTTAGAGTTCGACTGCAAAAAGTCGTATCAGTATTATCTTTTATTTACAGTATGTACTTCCTATATAAAGTAAAACCACTCTCCTGTCACAGCACAACAGCAAACTCTGAAAAAGAAGTTATTTTAGCTCACTACACTCGCTCGAAACTCACCTTCGAAAATACTTCTCTGCACTCAAGGACTAACTTCAAAACCTTCTATTGGTGATGCAACTGTTATTATGAAATATGCATGAAGGTTGAAGCAATAATTTGGCATCGGGAGATGTTAACATACACTATTGAATAAACCCCAAAAATCAGGACAAGTTTTAGCAGGAGAGAGGCCACAGCAACAACTGAATACTGATATTCTTAGACGATACTGAATCCTCAATATTATTTTTATGATCCTTTTAAAATCCTACACTTTACCAATACTGCAGATTTTTTTTATATTGTCAAATTACATTTATATATACATTTATTTATTATATTAGCAAGACAAATTATCCATCCTTTGGTATATAGTTATATTATATTTAGTTTAGAAATGTTTGCAAGAAATATCGTCACAGACATTAGATCGGTCCATGTGCCATTCGCTCTTTTGAATTTCAATTCAGAACAAAAAACAATAAAATGGGAGAACAGTTTGTTATTTCATTATTCTGCGTTAGTGTCAAACAAAAAAAACAAACAGATTTGACCTCTATTTCCAGTATTACAAAGTTATTTAAAGTTTAATTCAAATAACAACGATTAAAAAAACAGTCATTGTGCCTATTTTCATTTTTATATTTTATTCTCTCTGGTTTATTTATCCCAGAAGTTTTGCTGCTTAGCGCTCCATGACTTCAGCGTCAACTGAACAAAGGAGAATTTATCGCTGCTTCCTGTTTCTCGTCATGGAGTTTAACAATTACTTTCTAACAGCCGCCACACACTACAGGAGAATTTGCCCGATTTTGGCTGTGATTTCTTCTCCCCGAGTTCAGGAAGGTGTGACCCGACTTTGTGTCTCCGTGTGCGATTTTGAAGCCGCTGCTCCTCATGTGTGGAGTCAGTGTCAGATCAGAACCACCGAACCTCAGAAACGCGACGGAAACAGCCGATAAAACAGTGTCAGGGGCAGAGGAGCGACGGACACAGAGACGCAACATACAAACTATAGCAAATATAGTGAAAATAAAGACTTTCTTACTCACCTGATGTAAAGTGGTACATTTAAAGTGCAGCGTCTGATCCACATTATCCATAGAAATTGTCCGCTGCAAATAATGACTCCAGTCCACAAAACTGTGCTATTAATCCAGTTTGAAGCGTCTTTGAAAGTAAAAAGGTGAAAGTTGTTCCTCTTTTGTGTTTGTTTACATCCATTAGTTAATACCATCAGCACAAATACTTCCAATCAAATACTCCCAATAAACACAATTTTCATGCAGATATAAAAAGTAACATTTTAAGAAATTACATAAATGGTGATAACTAGAGGCTAAATATAAGAGCAAAATGATGCAAATGATGATGATGATGATGATACTCATAATAATAAGACATTTTGCACTGATACTTATGTATATTACATTGCTCATATATATATATATATATATATAACAAATGAAGCATGTTGTATTTTACATACTATACGTACTTTAATGTCACTGTTTTTTTGGGTTTTTTTTGTTTTTTGTTTGTTTTGTTTTTTCTTTCCTGTCTTATTGTAATTTGCTTAACACTGTACAAGTATTCAAGTTTTGGCACCGGTTAACTGTATAAACACAAAAATAAGGATCATTACTAATTTTGGGAGAAGGGGTGGGATATAATAAGTTTTACTTCTACCCACTCCTTTTCGGGCATGTATATATATGTATATATTCGTATTTGTGTCCATATATCCATTCTTTTTTTTTACTGTGTAACCTTGTTTATTTAAATTGAATGACATTGTACATATTCTGTGTACTACAAGTATCATATGCTCGAAAAAAATAAATTACTACTACTACTACTACTATCCACAGAGCGTAAAACTGCAGATTAGCGACAGTGACTCTACTTCATGTGGATTTTATCGCCTCTTTTCTGCTTTAAAAATCCTGTATCTGAAGTATTGCGGCACATTTCACAAATAATAATAACGCAGACCTGTCTAAACTAGAAGTGCAGAGCTCTGATCTTTTAAACGTTTAAGACTCTCAAGTAGTTTTGCTGTAGACAGGAAACAGTTGACGTGATCTCACTCACAGCTTTGCAGCCTGTTTTACACGGACAGATCCCGCTGCAGTCTTTGCGATCAGAGATTTTAAGTCTCACAAGATTCTCCTCGCGTCTGTGGTGTTTGCGCTTTTTGACGCACGTTTAAAATTCATTTAAGACCGAAAAATCCTCTAGTGTGTAGCGGCCTTAAGAAAGTAAACGTGTCACTATAAAAGAAGGGGGCGTGTTACTCCACAAAATTGCGACGATAAATCCTTCTAGCAGAATATCTTCCAAGGCAAATAAACCAGAGAGAGCAAAATATCAAAATTAAAATTGGCACAATGACAGCTTTTTGATTGCTGTTTCTGCAAAATAAACTTGAAATTAAATATTGGAAATTGAAGCCAAAATCTTTTTTTTTTTATTTGTCGATAAAACGAAATAATGAACTAACGAGCTGTTTTCCCATGTTATTGTTTTTCGTTCTTAATTGAAATTCAAAACAACAAATGGTTCACAGTTATTTTTGTTTTGTCATATTGCAGGTATATTTAACATTCAATCCATTACCTCATATGCTAATTTCTTAACATTTTAGGTCACTACTTTTTACTTCTACTTGTGCCTTTTAACACTTTGAATGCATTTCTGTTACATTATCCAGTTTTAGGCAAGGCCAGTTTATTTGTATAGCACAATTCGTACACAAAGCAATTCAAAGTGCTTTACACATTAACACGTTTTGTATTTAACCTTATTTCAGTACAATATTATCTAATCTGCGTGCGTAAATGTAGATTCTATTACTGTTTCATAACCTTCCCTTTAACCAACCACACTCTCCACTACTTATAACACTTTTAGGACTATTACAAGACTAAGTTCCCCTTTACATAATATGTGTACAGTGAAGTAAACACTCTACAGGTAGAATTGTCTGTTTCAAAGTCTCACACCGCATCTCCAAACTAATCCTCTCAATATTTCATTAGCTTTAATTAAAGTCTCTCCGTCAGGTACAGTTCAGAATGCTCTATTTACTTACCCCCAGTGACAAAAGCCTTTCTCTAATGCACGCTTTAAGTGCACTTAGACCTCACAATTTCATCTCTCTTTTGACATGTGCGTGTGCGTCACTGCATTAAAGCGAGTTTATTTGCGCGCATGCTAATAATAATAATCATGTGCTTTTGTGCTGTACCTGGCAGGGCCTTTCAATCACGTCAAGTCGAGTCTGCTCGGTTCGACTTCGGATTCTAACATCAACAAGTACAGCACCATCAACAAAATACCCCTGATCGCGCTCAACTTCACTGAGACGACGGAGAAGAAGACGCATTCGCCGCCCACGTCCGAGAAGCCCATCATCGCGCCCAAAGTCAAGGAGAGGACGCACAACGTGACCGAGAAAGTGACACAGGTGAGGCCGATCTGGGATGTGGGAAGTTGTACGTGTTGTTTTTTTTTTTTTCCTGGAAACATTAGATTGTGGCTAATTTAACAGCAAACTTACAAGACACTGAGAAGCAGAAAAGAGCATCTAAGTGTGAGGCAAGAATCTTAAAGGTGCATTGTGTAACGTTTCTGGTGGAGGATCCGCTGCCTGCTTTTCTCCATGGAAATGTTTCTTGATTTTAGTGCTATTGTTAAATTACTTGACAAACTTGAACATCTCTTAGTCCCCTGTTTGCACTTTTTTGGGTCTAGGGGCAAGAGTAGCTCAGTTGGTAGCGCGTTTGTCCATTGATCTGATTGGTTTGAATCCCGCTCTCAGTTTAGTTTAAGTTTATTAAAACAATTTCAGCTGACCAAAGTGCTTCACATAAAAGTCAACAAAAACAGAAGAAACAGATACATATACATACAGTAGGGTGCATCAGTTGCCCCGATATCAGAACTTTACAACGGCCCTATACTTTTCGTGTTCCATTCGCTGAGAAAAAAATTTTGAAAAAAAATTATGAAATTCCGAGTTGATCTACCGGGTCCACATCGAGGTCAAAGTTTGGCCAATGTCCCAATGTATAAGACAGTATAGGCCTATAATCCAGCTTGCTGACCGGAACGCGAAACTGCGTGAAATTTCCATGGAAAGGCGTTCATCACAGGCGGTTGAAACTAAATTGCGAGACGCTGAAGTTGAGTTAAAGAAAACGTTCCCCCTATGGTCGCGGGACGCACAAAATACTATTAAAAATCCAGAAGACCTTGCGTTCTTGATTTCCATGCAAACAGACAGAAAAGCTTCTTTTGGTTCTCGTGATAAGGTTTTGGCTGATCAGATTGCTCGGAGATTTTTTTAGAAATTTCCAGAATTTTACAAGGGATGTGGACCCGGTAGATGACATTCGAATTACAAAAAAATTTACCAGGAATTTTTTCTAGTTGAATGGAACACTAAAACATTAGGGCCGTTTGCAAGTTCTCGATTTTTAAAAAAAAGGGGGCAACTGATGCACCCTAACATACAGCATACACAAATAACACAATACACGTAATTGGTTGATCGATAAGATTCAGTGACCCACAGGTTGGCAGTGCGATACCAACGCCCACAGACGAATGCTGCTGTTGTGTCTTTGGGCAAGACACTTAACCCACCTCGCCCCCAGTGTCTGCGTACACTGGTGTATGAGTGTGCGTGTGAATGGGTGAGTGGTTCCTTGTCGTAAAAGCGCTTTGAGGGACTTGAAGGTGGAAAAGTGCTGTATAAAAATGGGACCATTTACCTTTCTATCATCATGGAGACCAAACCAGGCCGAGTTACTGGTCAGCTCTGTGGAGAGGCACTGTCAGAATTCCTGCTTTTCTGGGTATTTTGAGCAATAAAACCACCTGTAACCGAATACGTCGTTCTCTATGTTTATTAACTGTTGCTACTCTAAAACAACACGTTTAAGCAAAAGGAACTTGTGCTTCGATATATTGTGACAGCTCTAGATATTATTGAGACCTTTGACGTTACAATATCACGATATTTCGGTTATTGTTACAGTGATATCTGAGGTTTCGGGGGAAAAAACAGTTTGAAGTTGGTTGTTTAGCGCGCTTAGATCTCTCCGTGCATGTAAGCGTAATAAGTAAAGAACATGATTCATTATAAACTGTTCCTCCGCCCATATAAGACCCTTATCTCACTCTGATATCGGATGTTGCTAATACCTTATTCCCATGTAACAATGTGCCTAACTGTACAAAATGGATTTTCATTTGTCTGTTTTCTTCTGCCAGATAGGCTTCTTACAGTGAACTGCTGGTGCGTCGGGCATTGTTCAAAACAAACTAAAAATCAGGTACTGGGCCTTTAATCTCAGTGTTCAAAGGGACAGAGATGGAGGAAGTGCTGTAAAAGAAGGTTTTTTCCATACCATAGGGCCGACGTGTATACCATTTTAAATAATAAAACATGAAGCCTACAAATTCAAATGTGTAGCCTATATTAAAAGTCTATTAAAACTTAAAATTGCCTTAATTACAGCTGTAACTAAAATGTAGGTCAAACGCAAAGAAAAGAAAAACATCTTTGTAGCTCTTTACATTTGTCACTTTTTTAGTTTGTTGTCCTCTTTGTGAGCAACAGAAGGTTTTTTTTTGTTTTTTTTTCCATGCCTAAAAATACAACTAACAGTGCTGTGTTTTGCTTTGAGGATGCTGATGAAAAGTCTCCATTGTGTCTTGTATTTTTTTTTTTTTTTACTTTCAGTTTCAAATACTATCTCCAAGCTTACAGGTACCCCTAGACATCAAAGAAAGTTAATCCTCAAGATAGCTGTAAAAATAGTATAATTACTCGCATTTCTGTGTATCAAAGTCAAGGGGAGACAGGTTTACTGAGGCAAATAGCCACTTTTGAGAGATCTGTTCAGTGAGCCACGCAGCCTCACATATGCTGCTGCACTATTGTCTAGCTCTATCTCTCACACAGACAAGACACAGATGGACAATGGCAGCAGTAACATTTTTATTCTGCTTGATGCCTGCTGTTTCCGTTGTGGAGCCTTGCATCAAAACAAGCACGTTCTGTTAGCTCCATCTGAGGACTAGTATAGAGGGATTCGTGAAAAAAGATTCAGTAGTCTGGATAAATAAGTAGACTAAGGGAGTGTGACGTTTGCATTTGTTAGTTAAGAATAGGAATTTATTTAAGGAAAAAACAGCGAAATAAAGGATCAGGATCATGTAGATCATGAAACTGCAGCAGTTACAGAGAGAGGGGTGACAGTTTTCCCGTGTAAAATCAGCTGGTACCAGAACTGATGGAGCCAGAAGTGCTCCCAGGCTCACTTCCTATTTGGAATGCAGTGACTAGTGAGTTAGTTATGTATGTCCATTTAGATACTAGGCTGCACAACAACTTCTACCCACGAGCAGTGGACGTGCTCCAGGAGCTCCAGGAGCTCCAGGCCTGAAGGGACTCGGTGCAATAATCAGTTTAATCTAATCTATTTATTTATTTATTTTTATTGGTATGGATGTGAGAAAGTGCTTATATTTATTCATTTTTACTGCTGCAGTTTTGCTGCTAAAGTATCTATCTAAACACCCCTAAACACCTAAAAAAAACTATAAGGCATTCCCTCTCAGCCCGGCTCGAGACCGACTAGTGGCCGCTCCAGGTACTGCAGCTTGGGCCAGAAAGAATTCTCCCATAGAAGCACAATGCATTTTTTGGGAATTCAAACTGCCCATGTTCGGCTGACAGGACATCCACAATTTTCACAAATGGCAGATTTTGTAGGATTCTTTTCTATTTTCACAATTTTTTTAAACATTTTTTAAAACCTCAAAGTGCCTAAAAGTTAGTTATGTAAAACTTTGCCTAGCCCCACTCTGAGTCCGCACCAGGTCTGCTCTAGCAGCTCTCGCTCTGATTGGTCCAAATGCTCCACGTCGTGCTCTGATTGGTCCAAACGCTCCACGTCGTGCTCTGATTGGTCCAAACGCTCCACGTCGTGCTCTGATTGGTCCAAACGCTCCACGTCGTGCTCTGATTGGTCCAAACGCTCCACGCCGTGTATATTACAGAGGCCACATGGGTGGAAGGAGCCCGTATTGAGGAACTAAATGCGGAGGAGAAAATTATTTTTGGGCCCATGCGCCAATGAGCACGGGCCACTGAAGACAATAAGATGTCATCTTGGATTCACCTTCAGATTTTATTACAGCTCTATGATTCCAGCTACTTTGCATAAACAAACACACACTCTATTTGAGGACTAGCATGGGGGATTGCTAAAAAAAACATTGATTATAACGTCTTTGTATATAAAAATGATTCTGACTTCTTTGCAAATCAAAACCCATACTTTAACCCTGTTAGCTCCATCCAAGGACTAGCATAGCATGGGGGATTGCTAAAAAAAACACAACTCTGAATACTTTGCATATTAAAACCTGCATTTTCACACTGTTAGCGCCATTCGAGTGCTACCATAGCAAAAAAAAGTAGATTTCAACTACTTTGCATGATGAAACAGGCACACTCCATCTGAGGACTAGCAGAGCGATAAGCAGATATCACGGGGGACTGCCAAAAAAAGTTGATTCTGAATTCTTTGCATATGAAAACATACTTTCACCAATTCACCCTGTTAGCTCTGACTGAGGACGAGCGTAGCATGGGGAATTGCTAAAAAAAAAAGTAGATTCTGACTTCTTTGCATATTAAAACACACACTTTAACCTTCTCTCCATCTGAGAACTGGCATAGCGACATGCAGCTAGCAAAAGGGGATTGGTAAAAAACAAACAAAAAACAACATAGATTCTGACTTCCTTGCATCTTGAAACGAGCACTTTCACCCTGTTAGCTGCACTTGAGGACTAGCATAGCGACATGCAGCTAGCGCGGGGGGATTGGAGAAACCCTAGATTCTGACTTCTTTCAGCGGCAACTTCTCATTCATAAATTACGAGCGACCATCATTGGGATTAAACGCCCTCCCACCCCGTCCTAGTACTTTGGGTTCACTGTGGAGATGCGTACAGTGCGCCCGCTCGCCTCTTTGCGTCGGCCACAGGAGGATCTATAATTCATGGGCTGAAGATGTGTTGAAATGAATGGAGCTCGCCCCTGTCCCAGCTCCGACTTCACTGTGCCCTCTTCTTTTATCTGCCAGAGTGGATTATACCTAAAACAAGGCCGCGCTGGAGACTTACAGAAGTGCATTTATAATTGATAAAAACTCAAAAAAGCTCCATTCAGAGTCAAGTCACAGCGCAGTGTGGAATTAAAGCCTCTGCTGCTGGAGAGTTACTTTACATCTCTGCATTTTTTATTAGAATGAACTTTCTGATGAATATACACTTTGAAAATGTATCCACTAACAGAATACTGAGTAGACCTGCTTTAAAATGTATTTTCTAGGGTTTTTTGTTACGTGGTCCTATCAGAGTTCAGTATCAGAGTATCCATATATCGATTTTGATGCTGACAAATGTGGGTATCAATACTCTTATGCAAATAGCGATACTAATAAATTCATTTTAAGGCTAAGCATCAACTTTAGACATGTTAGGGTAATTTCTACATCCCGAAAACAAAATCCTCAATTTTCTGCTTCCCAAAAAACACCCCCCTTGGTCCTAAATTTTTCACATCCTGAAAACAATTTCTCTCTGGTCCTCAATTTTCTGCATTTCGAAAACAACTTCCCCCTGGTCCTCAATTTTTTATGTCCTGAAAACACCCTCCCCGGCCCTCAATTTTCCATGTCTTGAAAACACCCCCACCGCAGTCCTCAATTTTCCATGTCCTGAAAACACCTCCCCCCCAGTCCTCAATTTCCCATGTCCTGAAAACACCCCCACCCCGGTCCTCATTTTCCCATGTCTCAAAAACACCCTCCCCGGTCCTCAATTTTTCATGTCCCAAAAATACCATCTCCCGTCCTCAATTTTCTTTTCATGTCCCGAAAACACCATCCCCAGTCCTCACTTTTCCATGTCCCAAAAACATCCCCCTGGTCCTCAATTTTCTACATCCCAAAAACAAAAATGCAGCCCAAATAGAGCACGTCAACTTCCATGCCCAAACTCCCCCTCCTCAATTTTCCACGTCCCGAAAAGAGTTGAGTTTTGTGCGGCCGGTCTGTGGAAATATTGTCTGCTTCCTGCTTCCTGTTAGACTAGTATTGAGTATCGGCATTGAAAGATTACGCCCAGAAATACTTGTGGTTTTGCAAATCCCTCTTACGAATACTTTCACACGGACTTGCATTATCTGATATTAAAAACACAAAGAAGGATTAAAGCAGCTTTATGTTTGTTGCACTCTTTGTTATACAATTATGTATTAATTAGAGAAGGACTAATAACACATTGAATGCTCTTGTGTCCATGGGCCAGACACCTCACTGCTGCATTATCACCACCACCAAGTGCATGGACTGGAATGTGATGTGACTTTGAGTGGCCAAAAATACTGAGAAAGAGACTGAGGCATTATTAGATTTGCCGTGGTTGCAAAAAGTGTAAGGGAGAGAGGGTGACAGACGTCCAGTCACCTTCCATTTATCACTGTGGGCGATTTAAAGTCAGCGATGCACCTACAGTAAAATGCATGGATTGTGGAAAGAACGGGGGCAAACAAGTCACAATCAACCAAGGTTTCAATCAGAGAGAGAAATTATTCCGTGATGTCCTTGTTAACCTCAGAGAAGGTTGTCAAAAATGTAGACAAATCACCAATACTGATTGATGCTGTATCAACACTACAGAAATCTCTATAGAACTGAATTTTTGCTGATTTAGTATGACCGCATTGTATTAAATTAATGTTATTCTCGGTTAAGTTCATTGCATATCTGACTAGAACATCAACACAATAAAATAATGTTTTTTTTCCCTCTCACTTTTAAAAGGTTAGTTTTCCCCATAGTATTGAAATCAAATTGAAATAGATTTTAATATGTATCATTTAGGTATCATAGCAGCAACGCTTAGGACAACTATATTATCCAGGAAACTACAAAACAAATGTAGTTAATATGATTAACTTAGGTTGAGGTGCAGGACCATGCCTCATCCGCCCTCGTCTCCCCTCCAGCGAATCACAGCTCACTTCTGCTACGCCTCAATTTCCCAGAAGCCTATTTATAGCAGCCTATCCCGGCAACCCAGTTTGTCCCGAATAACTCGACCCCACCCTCCCAACCCACATCTGTTCACTTCCAGACATAAGACGCCTACGCGGGGGGTCCCTTCCTGCTGGGCCATGTGGACATTGATACTGAACCCCCACCCTGAGTCTCGACCCAGCCGACCCGCCTCGTCTCAATATAATAAACACTTTTCGCTTCGCACATGTGTTGTTGCTGTTGTCCTTGCTAGTGAAACAATGTTTACTTGAGTACACAATTGAGCACCTCCTGTACCTGTAGTTTACAGTAAACTGTAGTTATAGTTAAAGGTACAGTATGTAACTTTCTAGAGGGGACACATTGACTGCATGATTGTACAGAAATAGACAGTTAAACCCAAACTTTGGAACATTCTGCATGGAGTTAGATAAGTTTTATGTCAAACTGTGGAAGATTATAGCCAAAGGAACAAGATGTCCATAGAAACAAGCAGGACTAAGCCCTCCTCTAAGCCCTGCAAGAGTCAGGTCTGTGGAGATCCAAGCCTGCGGAGAGTAAGGACACAGATTTTTCTACATTTTTCAGTCCAACAAACACACCCAAAATGAAAAGCTTTTATTTGAAGATATTTTTTTGGCTTAAAGTTACATAATGTGCTTGAACGTTGCACTATGGACTTTTTTTGTGTGTACGTTCTACATAGTGCACAATATTTAAACAATATCCAATCTATATAGCGTTACAGATACACGCCATTTCTCCCTCAGAACACACTGTACCCGCTGTAAATGCTGAGCCCTCACATTATTCATGATCCGGGACATATCTCTGTGTCATACCAAAGCCTAATGCTGCCTGACTGTGCCTCTTTTAGCAGCTGTCAGACTGGTCCTTAAAGACTGCCGCACTTTTAAACACACTTTTTAGATGTAAATATGAATATTACATCAGGAGTACACTTGGTAATAACAAATGTATGCGTGGAAATATAGACAGAATCGCTGTGTATATTGAAAGGGATTTCTTTAAGTTTGCAAGTGACACTTCCTCCTATAGCCCCAAAGTAGTTAAATAAAGTAGTTTTTGTGCAAATTGATATTCCCAAAAGGTTCACACAGTTCAGCCTGAGCGTAAAAGAGAAAGGAAATAGACAGTTTGTACTCGCTGCTTTGGACAAATGATTTCAAAATGTCACAGGAGTTGTCTTAAAGGTGCACTGTGTAACTTTTCTGGTTGAGAGTATGCCAAGTCCATAATTAAGTAAAATCATCTGCCAGGATAAGGATGGAACAAGACTTTTTGTACTTAAACTATGAAAATACATCTTTGCTACAGTTAAAATGAGAAAAACAAAAACTTTTTGGCACTGAAAATAAGAAACAAAATGTAATGTTGCTTGTTCCATCCATCCATCCATCTTCTCCCGCTTAATCCGGCTGGGTCGCGGGGGCAGCTTGCTGCCCAATACTCATAGCACCTGACCCCCCCTATGAACCCCTCTGCAGGTGGTGAGCCCACAGGAGGGCTGTTGCTTGTTGAATGTTGAATTAAGAAAAACACTTATTCCATTGGTAGATAATTTTACTTGTCAAGTTGAATATACTCAAATAAAGTCAAATAAAGTCATTTTAATTAAGTGAGATACTGTGTTTTTCCAGCGTTGCCTGATATGTTCCACAGTTTTGCATTAAATATGATCAATTTTGCAGTTATTCAATTACAAGTGTTTTTATTGCTTAAAACTCCCTTGAAAAACATGCTTTCTTTCTTACTGAGTGGACTTGCCTCTCCACAGAATTGACTTATAACTTGTAACTAGCTCCAATGACTTTGTGTGTTTGTCGCCATGGAGATTGAAAGGTTTAATGCCACACTTTCAAACATTTTAGACAAATTATTAACATCTCTGTGGAGACAAGAAATCGTATTCAATGTGGTGGGTTTGTAATAGCTTTTAATTATAGTTTCGTTTTTTTATTTATGGGTCTAAAATATTAAAATCTCCAGTGGGGTTTTTATCTTTTCAGTAAGTCATGTTTGTGAAATAATTTGATGAAATTTAAACTGACTGAAAATCAAAGTATCAAGAAGAAACTTTTGTCGTTGCAGTTAACCTCCTTAGACGTTTTGTTCGGGATTTGGGGCAGACAGCACTTCAGAAAGCCAAGTTTGACTTATTAAACTTTAAACACAATCTTTTTATATGCAGATTTTGACTGATTGTCATGTTAACTGTCCCATTTATCTTCTGTGGCCTCCCTCTGTGACGATGGAGCCCAAAGTAGAAGACAGACAGTTCTTATGAAAATGGCTTCCTAACAGCGAGAGAAAAAGTTAGTCAGTGGTGTTGCTACAAATATTTTTTTTTACCTTTTACATTCTCCTGTTTTCTGACTGGAGGGGCATCCCGTTTAAAACCTGTTTGTTGGATTTACTGTGGCAAATCAATTGTGTTGATTGTTAGTCGTCTATACACTGCACAATGTGAGTGGGCGATGGGTTAAGTGTCTTTCCATGCGCCACTGACGGTCCGCTGTTTTATATAAAAGGTTTATATAAAAGGTAGAGATGTTAATGTCTTTTTTTTGGTTTTGTTTTGCTTAGCTCAAAAATGCCTTGATATACTTGTTTTTTTTCACTGTGAGCAGGCTTGCCTCTGCACAGATCTTACCTGTAAGGGGTGGGATTCAAAAAGTTAACACTTCTTCTCATGTCTACACGTAGATGTGTACGTGTAAGGTATTATGTACTGTATATGAACTCTGTGACACACTCAGTGAATTCACTTTGTTTGTAACATGGTGATGGACAAGTTTAATGCCATTTATACTCTGAATAATTTCTTTCTAATAAATTTCTGTTACATCTTTATGAAGATGAGTAGGTGTAATGTTCCGTAGTCCATCTTAAGAAATGAAATAACAAAATAGGGCTGTGTAATTTTGAATTTTTGTTATGTTATACACACACTGCAAAAAAGCTTGTCCAAATTTAAGATCTAAACATTTAAATCTATGAGAAAATGACTTAAAAGTAGTGAAATTGTCTTGCTGCGTGGACAGATATTTTTACTTGATAAGTTATCTTAAAATAAACGACCTCTAGACTAGAATGAAGCAGTCTCAGAACTTGTGAGTAGATAACAAATCTGACAACAAGATGAATAACCTGATATAAGTTTTCAAATCTTGGTCAGATCAGAGAAAGTTGCAGTGCAGATATAAAATAATAAACCACCATGAGCTTTAGATTTATATCACAAAAAGCATTACACTAATTAATCATTTTTTATGTAACTTTTGTACCTTCTCTCTCCGTCCCCCCCCCCCAGGTCTTATCACTGGGCGCAGACGTCTTACCCGAATACAAACTCCAGACCCCTCGCATTGACAAGTTCACCATCCTCCACTACAGCCCGTTTAAGGCCGTGTGGGACTGGCTCATCCTGCTCCTGGTCATATACACGGCCATCTTCACCCCGTACTCCGCAGCCTTCCTCCTCAACGACCAGGAGGACCAGAAGAGGCGCCAGTGTGGCTACTCCTGCAACCCGCTCAACGTGGTGGACCTCATCGTGGATATTATGTTCATCATCGACATCCTCATCAACTTCAGGACCACCTACGTGAATCAGAACGAGGAAGTGGTCAGTCACCCGGCCCGAATAGCCATCCACTACTTCAAAGGCTGGTTCCTCATTGACATGGTGGCGGCCATTCCCTTCGACCTGCTGATCTTCGGCTCGGGCTCAGATGAGGTATGTTTAAATAGGTGTTTTGATCTGGTTTGTGTTTTATTTTATTGCCATGTCTCATTAAAGGTGCACTGTGTAACGTTTCTGATTAAGGGCTGGTCGTTTGCTTGTCTCCATGAAGATAGTATTGTTTTGCCTTGATTATTCCATTGTCCACTGCAAAAACCTTAAGATATAAACACTTAAATCTATCAGAAAATGACTTAAAAGTTGTGAAATTATCTTCCTGCATAGACAAATACTTAACAATTTATCTTAAAATAAACGACCTCTAGACTAGAATGAAGCCGTTTCAGAACTAGTAAGTAGATCATAAATATGAAAACAAGATGAATAACCTGATATAAGTTTTAAAATCATGGCCAGACCAGAGAAAGTTGTGGCGTAGGGAAATAAACTTGGTTATCACAATGGAGAGAGGTTAATGGTCAGATCTTTGAAGAAATAAGCCTGCACATGTTATGAATTAATGTTTTTTTCTGGTATTTTTGAGCTTTAAAACACCTATAATTGAACCAAGATAAGGTAGATATGTTTAATGCCCTATTAGGGGATATTCCAGGCAAAGAAATAACATCTCCACGGAGACAAGCAAGTAGCAAGACCCTCGATGGAGTATGAAAGCTTTCAGAAATATTCGTGTGCATAGGACAGAAATCTGTGCATATTTGACTGTAGTTGAGTATAAAATAAATATTCGTAAACTCTCGAATGAGTCCAGTCGTACGTAAAACGTGTTGTGCGTATTTTATCCATCAGAATACAAATTGAAAAGTTACGACTTCAAGAATTACAATCAAGAAATGAAAATTTACGATTACGCTTTCTTCAGTACGAATACGAATTCACAGACACGACTCAAGTGTCAAAAATACATAATCACTTCTCAGGCGTTATTTATCGAACAGAAGAAACATCGATCGACATGTCGGAATTTTGAGCTGCATATGGACTGAACCAGGACTAAACCAGGTCTAAAACTGGACTAAACCAGGTCTAAACCAGGTCTAAACAAGGACTGATCCCAGGACTGAACCAGGAGGATTAAACAGAACTCAACCAGGACTAAACCAGGACCAAAACAGGACTACACCAGGACTAAATCAAGTCTAAACCAGGACTGAGCCAGGACTAAATCAGGACTGAATCAGGACTGAATCCCAGGACTGAACCAGGAGGACTAAACTAGGACTGAACCAGGACTAAACCAGGTCTAAACCAGGTCTAAACCAGGTCTAAACCAGGTCTGAGCCAGGACTAAACCAGGTCTAAACCAGGTCTGAACCAGGACTAAACCAGGTCTAAACCAGGTCTAAACCAGGTCTAAACCAGGTCTAAACCAGGACTGAACCAGGACTAAAACAGGACTAAACTAGGTCTAAACCAGGACTAAACCAGGTCTAAATCAGGTCTAAACCAAGACTAAAACAGGACTAAACAGGACTAAATCAGGTCTAAATCAGGACTAAACCAGGACTGATCCCAGGACTGAACCAGGAGGACTGATTCAGGACTAAACCAGGACTAAAACAGCACCAAAACAGGACTAAACCAGGACTAAACAAGGTCTAAACTAGGACTAATCTTGGACTTGGACTTGGAGTTTACGAATATCTATTTTATGCTCAACTACAGCCAGATATGTGCGTATGATGCACACGGATATTTCTGAAAGCTTTCACACTCCGTATCCCTCCACCTCAGAAGTTACACAGTGAGTGCACCTATAAGGAAAGAGTTGGGATCATGAGTTAGTTCGGGAAAGCTTGTGGGATTTGCTCATCCAGTCAGGAATTTGGAGAGGATTTTTCCAGATTATAGTCAGTGATCCAAACCTAGTCCGATGAAAAGCAGTGAGTGGTGCTTTACAGGGAAGTAGTAGATACAGTAACTAAAATGTAAGAAGTTAAAGGTGCATTGTGTAACTTTGTTGGTTGGGGTCCGCCACCTGCTTGTTTCTATGGAGCAATAACATCTCCATGGAGAAAAGTATTTGACGGGCCCTCCTCCAGAAAAGTTGCACAATGCACCTTTAAGTTACTACTTGGAGTTGTTTAGGTAAAAAGTTCACTTACATCTAGTCAAGGGAATACGTATTTGTTACTTATTTACATATGTATTTGTTGAGATTAGTGTTTTTTTTCATAGCGTCCAGAGAAACTGATGCCCGATAAGTTCTGCAGATATTTTTTGGCCGATATGCGGGGCACATTTTGATCATTTTCCCCAAATTACGTCATTTCGGTTTACTACAAACTTCCACCAAGCCCTGTTATACTGCAAACTTTTAAAGAAGCAGTGCAGTCACGTTTTGTGCCATGAACTCTCTGCAGTAAAGCTTTATATGACTGATACTCTAAAAAGTGCAAATATATCAGTCTGTCTCTACTTATTTGCAGTGCACAATTCACACACAAAGTAATTTATACAATATTAGGGATACACTAAAAGTACATATACATTTAAGTTTAAGTTTAAATAAGATTTTGCTAACAGAAAGATGAAAACAGTGTGTGATATTTACCGAAATGCCTTGGTGGAGGCCACTTCTCCATCAGCCTTATTGTGCACCACTTATGCCTAAGCAGCGAGACAATGTGACATGAGTATCCGACTCAGCTTATCTTTGGCTTGGCTCTGTGCTTTCTCACGCGTTGTCATTTTTCCCAAGAAGCTTTAGACCACTCCGCTGCCGACCGTCGCCATCTTGTTATCCATCCCCTCTAAGCTAAACTTGTGCCCCGAGGCCTCTACTTACAGCCCCAATCTTACAGCCTCTGCCCTGACCGGATTACTTCAAATTGCATGTTTTTTTTTTTTCCTTTCTCTTTTTTTGAATGGTTTCATGGTTTTCATTCTTGAATCCATTTATACGGATTAATGGCTTACCAAATGACAATCAACGATGCATTTCAGTGAGGAGCAGGCCAACTGTGTGTGTGTGTGTGTGTGTGTGTGTGTGTGTGTGTGTGTGTGTGTGTGTGTGGTACGAGGAGAGGGGATGGGGGGGTACAGATGTGGAGCGGCATTGCTGTAGGTTTGGCGCCAGGGTTGGGTTGTTCCAATAGAACATTTCACCAGAAAATCACCTGACTATCGGCCATAATCGCCTTTTCCTCTGAGCGCTGCTGCCAAAAATATTTTATGACTTGTTTTTGATTTATGTTGTTGTTGTATGGGGATGTTATTGCATTGCCTGGAATGTTCCACAGTATGGCATTAAACTTGTATGTCTAGCATTTATTTAATCACAGGTGCCTTTATTGCTCAGGAATATCTTTAAAATTTGAGAGGAGACTGAAATATGAACCGTAATATCCAAGATTGCCAATTGGCAGTTATTGCGATTGTGATTTTCCATTATAAGTTTAAAAAGTAGGATTCTGTTCAGAGTGCACATTATACTCTGAAATTACAACATATTCCTAAATAACACGATGCGACAAATTGAAATCACATTCTGAAATTACATCATATTCTGAAATTACATCTTACTCCAAAAAGACATCACCTTTTGAAATGACAACAAATCCCAAAATGAAATCACATCCCGATATGACATCACATTCTGAAATGACCAGTGAAATACAGCACATTCCAGTTTGACATCAGATTTCGATATGAATCACATTCTGAAAAGCTATCACCTCTCAAAATCACATTCTGATAAAACTTCACAGTCCAAAACGACATCCATCCATCATCTTCCGCTTTATCCAGCTTCATCAAAGGAGCAGCAGTTCACGCCCACTCGTCTACGCACCCAACGCCTGTGAACCCCTGTGCTGGCAGTGAGCCCACAGGAGGGTGGACTCGCGTCGTCCTTTCAGACTGAGCCTGGCCAGGCACAGGGCCACGTCACGGCCCTTGATTTCAGTTCTGGAAATGACATCATGTTCTGAAATGACATTCCAAAAGTACAGCAAATCCCAAAATGAAATCACATGACAAAGTGACATCACGTGTGGATATGACATCTCATTACAAACTTACATCACATTCTGTAAAGACATCACATGCTGATATAACATCACGTTCCAACATGACATGACATTCCGATGGGACATGACATTCCAAAATGACCTCTCACTCCGTTGGCCAGAAGGGTTTAAAATTCTGGTCATTCACATACATTTCCGATGATTCAACTATAACTGAATGAAAATAATTTCCCGATCTTCATCAAATATCTGGTGACAGAATAAACCACATTATATTTTATTTACCACATGCTGATGAACATCACATTACCCTCAACATTGTAGCTATTCAATGCTTTATCATTACAAAAATCATAAAATATGACATGAATATGTGCGATATGTGCGATATTCCCGTTCACGTGTTTTCATTGAGAAAAACAGATGGTTCTCAGGCGACCCATTCATTTAGCGGCTTAATGAGAGGGTTTTAACCTGAACGCTGGTTTCATTAAAGCCCCAGTCGATCTGAAATAGATTTTGATCAGCGACTTGCAGACATCAAAATTATTTCATTTCAATTCATGCAAAGTGTTAATAAATACTACGGAAATTAATTTTGACCCTTGGGTGATCCTGTAATGTTAAGCTTATTTCATTTGGTGACAGTTTGTGAGAAAATACTATCAAAGGACGAAGATGGACGTGTGTTTTGTCATTATAGGTGCAGGAGCAGAACTGAAATTAGATCATATAAAAGAGTTTTCTAATTACCATAGCATATTTTCCTTCAGGGATTCTCTTTTGCCAGGGTCTTGAGCAATACTTTTGTAAACAAATATAGTCTTTACATAATTACGTTCGTGTTGGAATTCTTGGACCAGTGAAAGTTGTTTGCATATTTACTTTGGCTTTCGTAGCTTTCATAATGGAAAACTTTAAACTCTGTTGCACTGTGTAACTTTTCTGGTCAAAGATACACTGCTTGTTTCCATGAAAATGTAATTTCTTTGTTCAGAATGTATCACAGTACGACAAAACATATCTAAAATGTATTTAAAGGGCCCATATTACACTATTTTCTGATTTACCTTATAATGTTTCTTCATTAAAATATACCTGGAGTTGTGTTTTGTTTCATTTACACATGTTTAACACAAACCTGGATATTTAGGCTTTTGGGGATGTAGACAGACTAATAATAAAGGGTTACTCAAACCTATGAATGAAACAAAACACAGCTCCAGGCCTGTTTTCTAGCATGATGTCAAAGTCAAAGTGAACTTTATTGTCATGACATAAGGGAATCGAAACTGTGATTTCACCAAAAAACTCCAATGTGCAGTTAAAGCATGTCCATGTGATGATCTTGAGTGCGTTGATGAGCCTGATGCCTGTGGGAAGAAGCTGTTGCATGGTCTAGTGTTGCACTGCTGCGATAACGTTTTCCGGATGGTCGGAGGGAGAACAGTTTTGTGCTGATGGGTGGTGTCTTTGACGATATTGATGGCTCTTTTGCAGCAGCGGGATGTGTACAAGTCCAGAATGGGTGGTCGGGATGATCTGATGATCTTTTCTGCGGTCCTCATGTATGTGATGTAAAGCTCCAAAGAGTCCATTTTGTATAATATAGTTAATGATTTAAATTAGAGATAATTAAATTGCTCTGAAATACTTTAAAAACCTGGGGGGCTTTGACCTGTTATTTGGTTTCAAGATATTAGCTAAATTAATGCTATACTGTGGAAAATTATTAAAACAATATAAATAAACAGGGTTCTCACGGTCATGGAAATCCTGGGAAAGTCATGGAAATTGAAAATGTCATTTTCTAGGCCTGGAAAGGTCATGGAATTGTGTAAATTCAGTGAACGTTTTGGAAAAGTCATGGAATTTTAGTCTCTCTTTCACGCAACTACAGCGTTCTGTTAAGTTATCATTAGACTGTTATGATTATTTATGATTATTTATGATTATTTATGATTATTTGTGCCAGCCGCTCCAGCAGGACAATACACAATAAGGTGTTTTGTTTAAAAGAGATGACAATAAATGCAGTGACAGGATTTTGAATGTTAAAAGCTATAATACCAAACCATAAGGTGAGTGGAAAGGGTCCACATTGCCTATTTAGCCCTAAAAGTTTGCTAAATTCTACACATGTCGGTGCCATAAGGTCATAGAACATTCACTTTAAGTCATGAAAAAGTCATGGAAAAGTTTTGAAATTTTGTCAGTGAAAGAGAGAACCCTGAATAAACTATATGTTCAAATAAAAAGGTGCATGAAATAAGGTGTTAAAATACCCCACACCTGCACGAGACATATACTGCATTGTACTGCATTATACTGCATTATACTGCATTCTACTGCATTCCCTAAACTGCTGTGCTGCCCTGTGTCCAGACGACCACTCTGATTGGCCTGCTGAAGACGGCGCGCCTGCTGCGATTGGTGCGCGTGGCCAGGAAGCTGGACCGCTACTCCGAGTACGGGGCGGCCGTGCTTATGCTGCTCATGTGCATCTTCGCTCTCATCGCGCACTGGCTGGCCTGCATCTGGTACGCCATCGGCAACGTGGAGAAGCCCTACCTGGAGCACAAGATCGGCTGGCTGGACAACCTGGGCGTGTCCATCGGCAAGAGGTACAACTACAGCGACCCCGCGTCCGGACCCTCCATCAAGGACAAGTACGTCACGGCGCTGTACTTCACCTTCAGCAGCCTGACCAGTGTGGGCTTCGGAAATGTGTCCCCCAACACCAACTCGGAGAAGATCTTTTCCATCTGCGTCATGCTCATTGGCTGTGAGTACTAGATTTTGTGTTTTACTTACAAGTACTTGCAGAACGAGGGGTGGGAGGTAACTCATTACACAGAGTTTTTGGTCAGTTATGTGAGTACATTTTTAAGGGTGCACTGTGTACCTTTTCTGGTGGAGGGTCTGCCAACTGTTTGTTCCATGTCTTTGCCTGTAATTTTCTACAGCGCAGCATTAAACCTCAATTTCCAAAGAAACAAGTAAGCAAGTGACACTACAAGGCTAAGTTAAAGGTCAGATCTGCGGAGAGGTGACGATGCTGACAGTGTGAATGCAATATATGGTAATTTAAGGTGTTTTTGAGCAGTAAAAATACCTGTAATTAACATAAGATACTGTAGATACTTTTCCCCAACCCCCAAGCCGAGTCCGTGGGTCGTTCGGTACATTATTTTACATTATTTCCTTTTTATTATCCGAGTCTGAACGATGTTTTATTTTGAAAAATGAGCAAATTCTCTCCGTTACATCCGTCTGTGACTCACTCCTGACTCTTGACGCATGTCCAGATGTTTGTCTCGGTCACGTGATACATTAAAACGCTCATATTAAACCCACAAGCTGCAAAATAAGTAAAAAACAAACGTCTTTGGAAACGTTTATTATTACATTTACAAAATACCACAGTTTTTGTGTTCGTCGTATCATTTTATTTTGTCGTATTTATCCACCACACCTTAAAAGCCGCTCCGTGAAAATATTGTCTGACACTAAACCGGTCCGTGGCGCCAAAAAGGTTGGGGACCGCTGATGCAAAGCAGTAACATCTCCATGGAGACAGTAAAGGTTATGGACCGTCTATTCGAAAAGTTGCATAGTGCATCTTTAAGCATGTATCTCTACTTGTAACTGACTTTGAGTATTAGAACCTGTGTTTTATTTAAAAATACATGCTGAACCTGCGTAGAAAATAATTAATTGGAAAAACTCACATGACTGTAAGTTTTTAGTACATTTTTAAGCATGTACTTCTACTTGTAATTGTGTATAACTCAACTATAACTATAGCCATGTTAGTGCAATTATCTACAAACTTTAAAAAATTACAGGAGGTTCTCAGTACTGCACTAGTCCCAGTCGTCCTAATCCACTGCTGCTCCTCTTTATAACCACAAACTCACCTCCTCTGAGTGGCCAAAGCTCTGATAATTTACAAATTGTGTTTTCAAACTACTTAACTCATCTTTAAAATATTTTTGTGTCAGGTTTTGTATTAGAATTGTGTGAAGAACTCACTTTTGGTTGTGTTTTTCATGTGTACTTTTACTTAAAGGTGCACTATGTAACTTTTTGGTTGGGGGGGGGTCCCCTCGCCTGCTTGTTGCTATGGATACAGTATGTCACTGCTCAGCCTGGAATGTTCCACAATATGGCATTAAACAGTTCTCCCTTACATTTACTCAATGACGTGTGGGGTTTTCTAGCTCAAAAATACCTAGAAAAACAGGTACACAGACTGTGAGCGGGGTCGCCTCTCCACAGATCTGACCTGTAACTTGGTCTGGTTTGGTCTACATGAAGATAGAAAGGTTTAATGCCATGCTGTGGGACATTCCAAACAACATGATAACATCTTCGTCGAGAAAAGTATTTGATGGACCTTCCGACAAAAATTTAACTTTTTTTAACTCAGTTTTTAAAGTTTTTATATCAGGTTTTGTGTTTGAATATTTCATGTGTACTTTTACTTCAGTACAAATTTGACAGCACTACTACTACTTCAATATTTTACACACCTGTACATTTACTTCATTTTTCAGTACTCTTTAAGCTAGTGACTAAGGCTGGTGCTCACAGCTTGTCAAATTTGCTATAGTGACAGGTTCATTTATGGTGCAACAGATGCATTTTATTTGTTCCTGCTCTGTTTTCATTTATTTTACTTTTTTTGTACCACTGTCACTCATGATTAAAGATTTGGTAACACAATGAAAAACCTTCCAACACAAACACAAAGCCACTATGGCAAAGAAAATAATAAGAACAAATGTAGCGTTATTAGGGCAACATACACTATTTGTCATAATGATTCATAAATAATAACTATCATAGGGCTTTATTATGACACATGGGCTCTTTATTCAGGTATTAAATAGATGTTTTTATAAAATACTGCTGCATATAATCGTGTGGGTAATGCTCTTTGAATGATAAAGTTATGATTAATAACAATATTTACTAGACATAGATTATAAGAGGCAAATTACCCACTTCTGACTGTTTCCTACATGTAAACACACAATTTAAACTAATGATGTTGACGTTTTTTGAATGGTGTAATCTTATAATATCTATATTGAATCTTATTACATATAGTACTGGTATTTTTTGTTTTGTACTGCGTTAAATGGCCATATTACGCTCTTTTCTGCTCTGTTATAATGTTCTTTCTTCATCACAAACAGACCTGGAGTTGTGTTTTGTTTCATTCACACAAGTTTAACACACAAATCCTGCATATTTACAGTTCTTCTCCCAAATATAAAATATTCAGTTCCACGTTAAACACCTTCACTAGAATCATTTGGAAAATTTCAGCCCTGGAATTGTCGATCTCTATAAAACAAAAGGTAAAAGGAGCTGTTAAATTTAAAAAAAAACTACCACTACATGACATCACAAGGTGGAACAGACCATTTTGATCTTTGGAGATGGAGACAAACTAATAATAAAAAATGACTCACATGTTTGAATGAAACAAAACACAACTCTGGGGATGTTTTTGAGGAAGAAACGACAACGTAACATGGCGAAAAGTGTCGTTAAAAACATGAAAAGCAAAACTATTTTATTTAAATGTTTTGCAGAGGTGCACTTATTCCTCATTTACCTTAAGTCGGACATACACTGTGCGATTTTTGGCCCTTTTGAGCTGATTTTTCACTTCTGCTACACCTGGCTTTATGCATTTTTATAAACCTAAATATTCACAGGCCTGAGCTCATAACTGCTTTTGACATCTTAGTCCCAAAATCGAGAACAAATCGTTTTTAAAAGGAGTTTCGTTCCAGCTGCTATTGTATTTATGAATAAATTGTAATTTATTTCTCATGTTTTTGATATAGTTCCTATGTATTGTGATTTTTAGCTCAGCGAGATGAATTCATTCAACCACTCTGCACTGGAGAACCGCAACACTTTATTTGTATTTGTGTTTTTATTTGTGTTTATTGAGTGTGGATGAATGAAATGTGGGACCAGCCACTCAAATCTGCAAAACAAATTTACCTACGGGTACAAATAAAGCGACCTCAGAGGCCAGAACAAAGTTGTCCTATCACTGCAATGCTAATAACCACTAGCATGCTAACGTGCACGTGTTTAGTTTAGTTTAGCCTTCATTTGGGGTAGTGAATAGTCAATATTGAATGGGTGAGGCTTCTATAAGCTTCTCGCTTCTGCCTGCTCCTTTTGGGCATCTCATTTGCTCTTTATTTCCTGTGGATGCCGCCGTTGCTGTTATTGATATTGTTCTTTGCTGTCTGCTGACCACTGTGATACTTAGAGGCTCAGATAAAAAGAGAGAATGAGAATTTGAAGGGATAATGTATAGAAAACGATGAGATGTTCCACACTAGATTATAACTGAACAGCTAGTTTCCGTCTGCAGCCCCTGATTTACAGAATAAATTATACAACGCACTTACAGTCAACAATAAGAACAATTCACACTGTCCACTTTCAGACACACACACACACACACACACACACACTATATCACACACTAACAGAGCAAAGGATTAGACATCACGAATTTCATCTTAGAAAATTTCTACACATCACTTCCTGATTATCGGACATTAAAATAGTTTCTAATTAAACACAGACAAACCCAGCGGACTTATTCTGACCTCAAGAGCGATTTATACGACATATCTGTGTCAAATATATGTGAAATATTGGGTAATATTGGGCCTTTAAATATCACAGCTACATTTGCTGATTACTTACTGAAATATTTTGTGATTTTACTTTAAAGGCGCACTGCGTAACATTTCTAGTGGAGGGTCCGCCGCCTGCTTGTCTCCATGGAAACGTCATTGCTTTGTCTGGAATGTTCCACAGTATAGACTACACCTATTTATTACAAGGGAGACGAGCATTACGTTACATTACAGCTCAGATCTGCGGAGAGTCGCCTCTGTTCACAGAAGGAATTATTGTATTTTTCAGCAATAAAAACTCCTGTAATTAATCAATTCTAGATGGATATGCTTAATGGAACATTCGGGGGGAAAGCAATAACATCTCCGTGGAGACAAGCAGGTACCAGAAAAGTTACACAGTGCACCTTTAATGTATTTCAATGGCAGAAGTGAATGCGTATACTGTTCTACACTACACAGCTATACGAGAGCACAGTCTGGTGGGGAGGCTTAGGGGAACAGCAGAGACGTATTGTACGAGGGGAGAAGACTATTTTAACCAAAACAAATAGATTTTGAAGTACGCTGACTTGGAGTTTTCTTCCACTACGTATATTATTATTATTTTTCCGAGCCTGTCATCGGAGGTTTAGTGCGTTTCAAGCCAATGTTTTCCACAGCCCCTCTCCACACCTGTCTCCTGGAAAAATAGCGCACTGAAGATGCTGCTTGCTGCACTCTTCCAAACACACAAAAGTTATATTTACAGCTCACAGCAGTGGAAGTTATGTCATTCTAAAAATTCTGTATAATAATGTTGTTTTTAAGATTTTAGATGACGTTATACTAAGGTTGTCAAAAGTACCGAAAGTACTGGTTAATCTGGACCAAAACTAGTATTGAAACGATATATTAATTTGAGAATCGGTACTAAAAAAGTCACATTCACAGGACAGAAATGAACCTTTAGAAAGACGATCTTGAGCTGTTTCAGAGCAAGTATTAGAGCACATAGACTATTATACGCCCATGGAGCACTATGGAACCTACCCAGGATTACACAAATATAAGGCCACATGGTAACATTAAAGAAAGTACTGTGATTTAATGTTTAATGGGATTTAATGAAAATCACATTCTATTGTCTAAAGAAATCGTGCTTTTGTATTATCACTGGAGTATCAGAACAGGTATTGAATTTCAAGTTTATTCTTTATATTAAAATGGGCCACAACTTAAAGGTGCACTGTGTAACTTTTCTGATGGAGGGTCTGTCACCAGGTCAATATCCATAGAGAGTTTGCCTGGAATGTTCCACAGTAGGGCATTACACATTAATCTTTATCAGGCAGTGCTATAGGGCAGGGGTCTCCGATCTGTAGTTCTCCACCTCCTTCCCAGTAGCTCGCCAAGGGATTATTGTGCTGAATAAGTAAAATGGGATTATTTAAATGCCCATTACCATTGTGCATGTATCATTTTGATGCCTGACTTTGTGCACTAATAGCAACAATAATAATATAATTTAATTTAATATCATTAAGACATAATATAATTTGTGGCCATATCGGTTCGTCAAAGCCTGATCCCGTCAGATCTCAGCAGCTCAGCAGGGCCGGGCCTGGTCAGTACTTGGATGGGAGACACTGGGAATTCCAGCTGCCACAGGGGGGCGCCAGTCACAAAAACTGTTGTTGTGTCCTTAGGCAAGACACTTCATCCACATTGCCTAGAATGAAAGTGGTGTGTGTGAGTGGTGGTGGTCGGAGGGGCCGATGGTGCAGATCGGAGCCGTAGAACCTTTACCACCACCGAGTGTGGAGTGAATGAACAATTTGGGTATCTTGAATATACGCTATATAAATGCAGTGATTAATTAATAAATGAGTAATGGTTTATGTTTTATAGGCATCGAACTGTACCTCATCTAAGACTCGCTGTGGCTCTTACATTTACTCAGTTTCTTGTCACTGCTAAAATGAGTACCTCTTTGGCGTGTTCGTTTTGTAAAAGTAGCTCATCCGAGGAAAAAGGTTAGGCGAGCCCACTCACAGGAATAAAAACCAATGTTACTGATTAAATGCAGTATATGTTTAATGCCACAGAGCCAAGCAGATGGCGAACCCTCCACCATACTTAGTTACACTGTGCACCTTTAATATTATTTTCGTAAATGCCTTGTAAATGTCAGTTTTTACTTTATTCCTGTTTTTAAAAATTATAAACCTTTTTAGATATAATTTTAGTCAGATTCATGCAAAAATATGCTGTCAGAAAACCTCTCGATACAGACAAATTGCTCACACTTTAATTAACTAATGAAGTAGTACTGGAGTAATGTTTTTCATCAAAATCTCCAAATCTGTGTTGTTACTCCATTTTGAATTTGGCTGTATAAAGCCTGTTTTCTCAGTTAGCGTCCGTTTAGAGCCTCGAAAATGATTGACTATGAAGTCCGTCGTTGATTTTGTAATAGCCGATTAGTCACAATTAGTCTGAGCAGCTACAGCCACCCTAACGATCTCACGTTTATCCAACCACCAGATCATCTTATTAGCAACAGTCAATTTACCTGCTCCCCTCAATGAAACATTTCTACGCTACCAGTCGAAGGTTTGGACTCTCCCTCTTATTCAGTGTTTTTTTTTCTATATATTTACTGTTTTTTCTGCATTTGATAAACACACGGAAGGCATCAAATATATGAAGTAAGATGTATGTTGTTATGTAGCAAAGGAGAAAAAAAAGTTACTGTACAATTTCTTTTATTAATATTTTATAACCGAATCCTCATTCTTTACTAAATAAATTCATGTATCTTGCTTCATGTTACGCGATGTCTTCTGTGTGTATATCAAATGTCAAAGTTGTAAGAAAAAAGAAACATTGAATGAGTCTCTGTCCGAACTTTTGACTGGTCTTGTATGTTTGAACCAAAACGCACATCCAGGTTCTTGTAGAGGTGCGAATCCAAGGAATATCAATTTAAAAGTGGGGGGAAAAAGCACAGCACACTCAGATGGGCTGGCAAACATTCTGTATACTGTGGTCCAAAGCAAGAAAAACGATCTGACGAAGGCTTTTTGCCGAAACTTTATTTCAAAATAAAAATAAAAGCTTTTGGACGTTGGTCATTCACGTGTGCTAAGCATTTTTTTTCACATTTGTTTGAACACCAACACAAAGCAAAAGGTGGGATTTGAGGATTTGGTTATAAAATATTTAAACATTCGTTGAATTATCTAACTTTTATTTTCTTTCCTGCATAATTCCTACATCTAACTTCATATATTTAATGTCTGTACGGTGACCAGACGTCCCTATTTACCGTCCCCGTTTTGAGCCCCGTGTCCCCTGTCCCAGCAGGTTTATCCAAAACAAAAAAAGTGATTTGTTCCAGTTTGTCACGAGAAATGTCGCAGATGTCCCTATTTTTGACCAATTTGATCCCTGCCAACAGTAAAGCGAGCCATAAACTGTCATTTGTTGAAGTAAAACACAGAAAAGCCGCTTAAAAATGACCAAAACACGAAGAAAATGTGACTATACTGACTCATATTCTTGCAGAGTGCGTAACAGTTTACCTTATTTATGCACTCATTTCACAGTTTTATTATTACCAACCCAAACCAGGGATGCCCCACTTTTTTATTCTGAAAATCTGGTCACCCTAGATATCTGTATATAAAATGGAAACTAGTAAACATGTACAAAAAAGGGTGAGTCCAAACTTTCGACTGGTAGTGTTATATCTCTTGTATCTAGCTGAGATTTATTTGTATCACTATATTTCTGTATTTTATTTTTACTTGTACATACACATTTATATAATTATGCCTTATTTGACACCAGTTTCTTGTTATTTTTGTTACTTATTTAGAGTTTTTCTTAGAATTTTTACTCTTTGGCATTATAATATCTTGTGATGTGTGACCTGCTGTGTCCAGACAGTTTCCCTTGTGGATCGATAAAGTTTAAGGCCTTGTCCACACGTAGCCGGGTATCTGATAAACCGAAGATGTTTTGCTGCATTTTGACCTGTCATCCACACGAACACACATCAAAAACGAGTATTCAGGGAAAACTCCGGCCAAAGTGAAGATTTTTGAAAACTCCGTTTATGCCTGTTTGTGTGGACAGAGATCACTGGGGTTTGGCGTTTTAAAACGTCACTGTCTGCGCCAAAAAATATGAATCTGCCCTGAGGTCAAACGTGCGACCTTTGTTTAGGCGACTGCAAAAGCCAAAGCCAAAGCCAAAGCAGACTATGGACGGGAGTCGTTTCTTGAGAGCTGTGGGAGCATTAATTATTGTGCAGGTGCTATGTACATGTTTAATTGCAGAAGTCCAACTACTGCTCCAAGAGCAATAAGATAAGTTTAGGCGGAAGTGACGGCGAAGTGAGGGCTCAATGGAAATAACGCCATCTACAGGTTTGGAATGCGTATGAATGTGGTTGAAAACGCAGATGTTCGGTTATGTGTAGAAGGTATTTTTTTCGAAGACGAGGTGGTGTGGATAAAACTATTTTTATAAACGGAGGGGGGGAAATGTTCGGTTTTAAAAATACCCGGCTACGTGTGTACATGACCTAAGTCTAATATAATTCTGAAATCTTTAGCTTTAATCCCCGTCTTCTCTTCCCCCCTGATGTCTCGCAGCCCTCATGTACGCCAGCATATTTGGGAACGTCTCCGCCATCATCCAGCGGCTCTACTCGGGCACGGCTCGGTACCACGCCCAGATGCTCCGGGTCAAAGAGTTCATCCGGTTTCACCAGATCCCAAACCCGCTGAGACAGAGGCTGGAGGAGTATTTCCAACACTCCTGGACCTACACCAACGGCATCGACATGAACACGGTACGGTGGCGGCGAGGGTTTGGGCACTTCTGGTTGAAATGATGTGGTGTTTTAGTGAAAGTGAAAAGGAAAAAAAAGACAAATTGATGTCCGAGAATCAACAGAACAAAGCGGAGTTAATGGGTTCATGTACCATTTGTTCTTCTGAATTTCAATTAAGAACGAAAGACGATAAAATGGGAAAACAGTTTGTTATGTCATTATTCTGTTTTAGTGTCAAATAAAAACCTATTTTAATTTTGATATTTCATTTTCTCTGGTTTATTTGACCTGGACGTTATTCTGCTAGAAGGACATACTTGAGAAATCTTTGCAATTTTGTGCAATTTCGTTCTTTCATAGCAACACGTTTATGTTTGCGTCTTAGAAAGTAATTATTGAACTCCACGATGAGAAACAGGAAGCAGCGATAAACTTTCCTTTGCTCAATTGATACTGAATTTACACACGGCGCCTTGAGCACGAGAACTTCCAAGGCAAATAAACCAGAGAATAAAATATCAAAAATTAAAACAGGCACTGAGACTGTTTTTTGATTGGTGTTTTTGGAAATAAACCTTAAATTAAATATTGGAAATAGAGGACGAAATCTGTTTTTTTTTGTTTTTGTTTTTGTTTGACACTAAAACGGAATAATGAAATAACAAACTGTTTTCCCATTTTATTGTTTTTCATTCTTAATTGAAATTTAAAAGAGCGAATCGTACACGGACCGTAATAAGATGTATTTATTTGGTTTATATAACAGGGTCAATGTACATTAATCAACATTTCTGTAAGTCCCTGGACAGATGGTAAACATGGTCACCCTAAAAACCCTAAAAACACAACAATAAGAATTATACAAAAACAGTTCAGTTCAATACAAACACAATGTACACAGAGAAATAAAACACACTAGAGCATCTCAGGTAAGGAGGACGGAACAATAATGATCACAGGTTTGACGTTATTAGCCAGTTCTTAACGTGTTTTTTGACTATTTTTGAGGTTATGTCTCATGTTTGAGACTTTGAATGAGCTCCATCTGATTCCTGATACGCACTTGCATATTATAACATAGAACTGCATTGCTTTACCTTAGATTAGCCTCTATTGTCTATTGTTATGAAGAAATTCATGTTGGAAAAGCGACGGGCATGAAAGCACATCAGTGACAAACAATAGACAATAGACATTCACAATACCAAGGCCATAGGACGTCGACCTGTTACGGGAGCTACCGTGAAATTCCGACCATGTTCCAAACGTATCTATCATTTGTTTAGTTCGTATTTCGGGCAAGTAAGCATTTTATGTCCTTTTACAATGGAACAGAGTATTATCCATATGACATTAGTGCATTAATAACAACGGAAACAACAACAAATTGCCCAAAAAGGAGTGGGGGAAAAGAAAACTTATTGCATCCCACCCCCATCTTCTAATTTAACACAATGAGCTTTCTTTTGCATTCTTCAGACGTTTTATAAACTACTTACAAGTGCGGACAATGAGTCACTGTTATAGCTCTGTGACATAACTGTTATCATAATGAAATAATACAAAAGGATAAGCACAATGGTGAGGAAATTAAAGATATCATCACATTGGTAACAGACAGCAGATACAAGTAATGGTAATGGACAACACTTACCAGCAGATTTAAGGAAACAACCAGCATAAACCGGCACTACAGGAAGCAGTATTGTTCTAATATTAAGACCCACTCTCTATATACTGTGACCAGACCGTATGTTTATATAACAACTTGAATTTCTGGATGTTTTGGCATTACTTGTAGTTGCCCTGTCCAATCCCTCCATCCAAACTACATGTACATATCACCAGTGCTGTATATCGCTGTATATAATGCTTACATGCCCATATTACATCTGATACGTGACTTTATATTTATTTATTTACAGCGCACCTGTTCGTATATATCTTTTCCTCATTTACACATGTCATACAGGTTTATATTTTCTATAGCACACCTGGTTTACTTGTTCATAGTACTATATTCTAGTAAAGTTTTTCATGTAAACTATATTCATGTTTACAATACATCTGCTTATATATCCCTATGTATATCATACCCAATTCCCACCTGTTCATACTGCCATGTGTATGTGTATATAATCACTACAATCTACACTGTAATATACTGTATATTCTCTATTTTGTATACACTGCACATTCTGTATATCTTGCACTTCTTATTAGATGCTAAACCACATTTCATTATCTTGTATTTATACATAAAGTTGACTTAGAATCAGTTTACATTTATACAGCTATGAAATATTTTGCACTTCCTACTGTAAACATGGTTTCCCCTTGACAGATCTGAGCTGTAACTTGGCCTCAAACGTCGAATAACATACTATTACATTTCAATCAAAGCAATAACATTTCTTGGAGACAAGCTGGTGGCAAACCTGCCCCCAGAAAGGTTACGTGTACCATTAAAAATCATGTTAAAACACCCAACTACTGTAAATATGTTTGATTCTTAGTCTTCAAAAATGATCAATGACCATTACCCTGCAATATTTAACCACCCACACCACAAAATTCGGCAATACTCACTTCACTTCCCCCGTATCTCACTTACAAATTAGCGTATTGTATAATAACATTTGAAACTTGAAGCTTTACATCTCACCGCTCACACGTCAGTAACACTACAGCAATCTAAGACATTATGCTAATCCCTGACTGTTTTCTCTCCCCTTTGCTTCACGTGCGGATGAACTCTGCTTCGACGAGCACAGGAGGTACTTGTTCTTTTCATTTTGCACGCTTATATTAGCCATTTGTTTGCAATACACCCTCTAAATCTTTATAACACTATATTTAATCATTTTAATTAACGGGATGACTGTGCAACTCCTAAATGATCCGCAGATTAAGATTAATTGTGCGTTTTAGTATAGAAATAATTTGTTTAGAAATGCAGATACAATTGCTTAAATGTGAAATGTGTTGGGTTATGAGTCCTGACAGTTGGAGGACGTAGAATTTATTATGTTGCAGTTAATAATAATAAAAATGTGACTATGCGTGCAGCAGATGGGGAATAATACTACCGAGAATAGGCACAAGCTGCATGTGATGTTAGCTACAATAAAGTGAGATTTCCTGTGTTAAAGAAGAGGGAGGTTTGATTGGATCAGAGCCGTTTAAATCCTTTTGGGTGTGTTTGACATGCAGATTTTCTATTTAGAGTCAAAGAGTTATTTTTAGCCATAAGCCTTTGCTGCCTTTGCTGGTAAACAAAGTGCAGGATGTGTGACGCTTTGAGTGTTTTTGAATGCCATTGTGAGATTATAACTAGTTTTTTTTTGTTGTTTTTGATTGCATGAATGTTATTTCTTTGTCTTGAATGGGGGTATGAGACAAATGTGAAAATTAGTGTAACATTACCCACAAAAGTGCAGAAATATATTTAATTTTTGTCACGTTGTACATTTTTCCATTGCCATTTTTACACAAAATTGATTCCTGTGAGTTTTTAGTCGTATTCTAATGTTGTTTCCTCCTCAGAAACATACCTGGAGTTGTGTTGTGTCTGTCTGCACCTCCGAAACTCCAAATGCACGGTTCCACCTTGTGATGTTTAATTTTGTGATGATTATGTATGTTTTGATTTGTTTGTATTGTGATTTTAATGTGTTTCTTATCCTGTAAAGCACTTTGAATTACTTTGTGTACAACTAGAAGCCGTCTCAGAACCAGTAAGTAGATAAAAAATCTGAAAACAAGATGAATAACCTGATATAAGTTTTCAAATCTGGGTCAGTTCAGAGAAATTTGCAGTGTAGATGTTTCTGCACCATAACAATGAATTTAAGCAAAGAGACTTGTGATTCAATATACAGCCCACGATATTATTGTGACACTTCTGACGATACGATCATCATTATATTTCCGTTATTGTTACATCCCTAATAAGTAGATATGTATAAGTTTACTGAATCAGACTTAAGGCTTCAGCAAATATTTGCAATACAATAAAAATACAATAAAAAGCATAATGTTTCCTCCAGTCAATTTAAGCACTTTAAAGACGAAAAAAACAACAACAAGGCACTCACTGGTTAAAATAAAATGCTTTTATTAATTTGCGGCACGTCTTAATTACAACTTACAAAGTCCCAACGCGTTTCAGCCTCTGGTTTTCCTCAGGGGCCAAACAGAATTCCCAGTGAGCCATGTGAGTTAAATACTGAAACTCACCAATAGGGCTGCTCCACCTGGAAGAGGAAAGGTGGAGATTCACCTGTGGACACTACCTGAGACACGTCACCAGATGGCGTTGTTAGAACTTGGGATGGGTATTCGATTCAATTTTCATAATTGATTGTCGGGAAAATTAACGATTGACTATTACTATTACTAATCTGCATAAATAAACTCAACTTTACAACATATAAACCATCACCACTATAGAGCCACATCAGCCCGTGTGAGATTAGAACGTGTTTAATGCAGCTTTGGCACATTTGTTTACGTCTTACAGAAATGAAACTTAAAATTTGCATAAACAGTAAGCGAAAAAAAAGCAGTGCTGATGTGGTTCAGCTTCTGTTGGACTAAAGGACACGACTCAGTGGAATATGAGTGTTCTCTCTGTGACAGAGGATGTGATGAGGCTGGTGAGTCTGTTCTGTGCGTATGTCGCGTTGGAGATGCTGCGTAAACATGCGAAAAAACAATACTCAAAAAAAATGATCATACCCGGGACACTGAAGTGCAGGTAAACACACTCTGAGGAATATAGTGATCTCCAAGGAGCCAGAGCCGAGACGTGGGACTGTGGGGCCACAGCTCCAGTGTTTGTGCTGTGAGACGCAGCCTCGACTCCTGACGCTACGTTACACACAGACACCTACATTCAGTTTGTCCATTAAAATGAACGTGATCGACGAAATTCTTAATGATCAATTATCGATTAGGCGACTAATCCTGCCCATCCCTAGTTAGAACCATGGGACGCTATAAAATATATAAACATTAGTACAAACATAAAAAAATACAACTCAGTTTTAAAAACCCTATAAAAAAAACCCTATAAAAACACAGAGAAATCTAAATCCTCATTGAGCCCAGGATATTTTGTTGCCTGTAATTTATAAAACCAAAATGTTTCATGTTAAGTTTTCCAACACGGTTTCCTTTTCTCAAAGAATCTGGTTTATGATCAGTTCCATGGGCCTGTAGATTAGATGGATATGAAAGTCCAAAAAGTGTCTGGTCATAGGTTCATTTATGTTGCCTGTACGGATAACATATTTATGTTCAGCCAAGAGGTCTTGCAGGCGCCTTTTGGTCATCCCTATGTTCCCAATTTAAGCACTGTACTGTAGACAATTCCGAGATCTGGGAAATTATGTTTTTTTTTTCAAGCTGATATAAAGTTATTATTTTTTAAGCCTTTATAACTGAAAGGATTCCTTGTTATCCCAGATTCTTTTCAAACGGACTATTTTTTAAAGCTCAAAACACCTTCATTTGGCTCTAGTTTGGTACAGTTAACAAAGCCAGCACTCACATACACACCGCTCTCTGCTGTGGGGGTGTTTTCTTGTTACACATTTAATAATATTTGCCTTGCTAGAGTTCCAGTTTATCTTGGGAGCAACACATGGAAGCTATACGCTGTTCTCCTCCCTATATATACACACACATATGCATGGGGCTTCTATATAACAAGCTTGTTTTGGGTCAATATTTCTATCTCGGTGTGCCATCCAGCATAATTCCATCCAAGTATGCGCATTCCACCGGGTCATGAATAATTGCGCGGGCTGGATCTAGCATAGGGCCTGATGTGCTTTTCTAACGTCGGCGTGTTTTCCATCGTGACAGGTGCTGAAAGGATTCCCCGAGTGTCTGCAGGCCGATATCTGCCTCCACCTGAACAGAAGCCTCCTCCAGAACACCAAGGCCTTCCAGGGAGCTTCTCAAGGCTGCCTCCGAGCTCTGGCCATGAGGTTCCAGACCACACATGCGCCCCCTGGAGACACCCTGGTGCACAGCGGGGACGTCCTCACCGCGATCTACTTCCTGTCCCGTGGGTCTATCGAGATTCTCAAGGATGACATCGTGGTGGCCATTTTAGGTAAAGTGACTGTTTTTTTCCCCCGTGTTTTTGTATTTTTGTCACTGTGAAGTCAAATGGTGGTATTAATTTTTGAATTGTAACGTATGCTGCATTGTATTTATTTATTTGTTTGTTTATTTCATTCATAAAGTATAAAAAGACATTAACAGTGTCACATCGAACATGCAAGAAATGAATGAAAAGGAGCAGAACGAAGAGTCATCTTATGTTATCTGCCCCCTTCTTTTCACTTTTCCAGACAAATCAACGTCGAAAGTTGCTGTGAAACATTTCAAATCAGCACATTTCACTTTAGTCACAATTATTAATCAATTGCAAACAGAAATCTTCACTTTTATGCACCACAACTTGGTTTTCTTTTTCATATACGCACGTTGCACTGGATTTAATGTGTTTTTAAATGCCATCATTGTGCTTGATTCTGTGATTACTTTTTCAAGACTAGTCCATAACTGAACTCCTTTCACAGTAACGCGTCGCTCCATAACCTTGGTATTGTGCTTGGGACTCAGGGGAAACTGACCTCAACCTCGAGAAAGTGTTATGGAACGGCCAATCAAATCGGGTTCCGAACACAAACTCGGGTTAGTTCGGTGCAAACTGAGTCAGTGGGATTTACGTCACAGCAAAAATGACCTCGAGAATGACCTCTAAAAATGTGTGACATTTAGACTTTCTTTCACATCATTTTCTGAACATGTAATAGTCAAACTGCCACAGTTGAGTTAGATAATAGGAACCAGCGATACCTGAAACTTTCATTTACCAAAGGATGTCGGGAGAAATGACTTGGATTTATCGACTGCCGATATTCAGTAGAATGTGGGGGGAGTCTTAAAGGTGCACCATGTAACTTTTTGGTTGGGGGTCCTTCCTGCTTGTTTCTATGGATATGTCTTTGCCCTAGGAATTTCCACAGTATGACTTTAAACAGCTCTTACTTTACATTTATTCAATTACTGGTGGTTTTATAGCTCAAAAATACCTAGAAAAACAGGTATTCTGACTGTGAGCGGGGTCGCCTCTCCACAGATCTGACCTGTAACTTGGTCTGGTTTGGTCTCCATGAAGATAGAAAGGTTTAATGCCGTACTGTGAAACATTCCAGACAATAACAGCAATAACATCGCTGTGGAGAAAAGCATTTGACGGACCCTCCACCAGAAATGATATACAATGAACCTATTGCTTTGCCTGTAATGTTCCACAATAATCTTGTGGAAAAAAATCTTAGTGCTCCTTCAATAAATGCATCTGTTGTTATCCTGTTTAAGTCCATAATTACATTATGAGACGTTGTTCAAAGCGTCAAGATCTGTTTTATTTCAATACTACAGATCATTATTTAACCCCAAAGTTATGCTAAATCTAAACCCAGCCTCCAAAGCACGAGTCTGGTTAACGGCTGAAAAACTGTTACACTGGAAAATAATTTTGAAGCGTTTAACCAAATGAGCCAAAATAGTTTGACAAACTTCCACCGCTCTGGTCGCCGGATTCATTTGCACATCTGAGTTTACAGTCCAGACCTCAGCGAGCACATTTCATCACGTTGTCAGCAACACCTGGGCACCACAGCTGGTCCAGGTTAGTCCAGCTGTAACCATAGCAACCATGGTCTTTTCGGTAAAACAGTGACAGGTTACATATATAGGCCTACCGTATATTTTTTACTAAGTTTTTAAAAAAGTGTTTTGTGTCTTGACAATGAACCGATATTTTGGCAATATCCTAGTTTTTATTTGCATTTAGAGATTTTAATAAAGCTTTAGTGATTTTATTGCTTTAGCCAAGAGGTTCTAAAGTATGGCATTAATTGTACCTGTTACCGTGGAGACAAGCAGGCAATACTACCTGCTTGTCTCCTTGAATACAACATATACAAGTTTCATGCCCTACTGTGAAACATTCCAGGCAAAGTAATGACATCCCCATGGCGTCAGTGTTGGACTTCACCCCAGAAAAGTTCCACAGTGCACCCACAGACTGTATATATGAATGGACTTAGCTAACCTGCTAGCTGGCCAAATAGGAAGTGTTCATGGGGTCGCTTCAGGCTCCATCAACTTGACTTTACAGTGAAAAATAGTCACTCCTCTCTCTGATCCTAGCGTTTTTATTTTCCTGTTCCCTAAAATCTCACTCCTATAACTGCCAGCCTCGGTGAGCTTCATTTGACTGGAGCTGAACACTATGGGTGACTCACACTCCCGTAGTCCACTTTTTTAGATTAGATTAGATTCAGCTTTATTATCATTACACATGTATAAATACAAGATAACGAAGTGGTTTAGCGACTAATCAGAAGTGCAAACAGCAGCAAGTGTGACATATACAGAATGTGGAGTATATACAAGATAGACAAAATAAAGAATATTACAGTGTATATTGTAGTTTGTAGTGAATATATACAAATAAATAAATATGGCAGTATGAACAGGGGGGAATTAGGTATAATATACATGGGGGATAGATATAGCTGATGTATTATAAGTAGTATACATTTACAATATACAATATATGGTAAAATTAGTGCTGTCAAATGATTATTTTTTAAAATCAGATTAATCACACTTTGGAATTTTGATTAATCACAATTAATCGCAGCTAATTATTCTTCAAAAAAAGACCAAAATATTTTGACAAAAATGCAATTTATTGCTGCTCGGCTTGTTGTACAAGTAGCGTTGTTGCTGTCGTTGAATCAAACACGTGTTTTGCGTTAAGGTGGTATTTTAAACTTGTGCTTCTGTGGAAAGAGAGTTCATCGCTGCAACATCTGCAAACTACCTTAGTTTTATCTAAAGTCCTGTCGGGCAGTTTTTTGAAGAGAAATTTGCCTCTGAGCACCAGTCACAGTCTCATCTGTTGTCTTCACATCTGCGTATGGACAGACCTGATCACTGACCTAATAACCTGCGCTGCCTTTCAGGTCCATCCGCACTGTCCATAGAGGACCGTTCAGAATAAACTGTGTGATTAATCTGCGTTAAGAAACATTAGTGCGTTTTTGTTTTTTGTTTTTTTGTGATTACCAGTAATCGCATGCATTAACATTGACAGTCAGTCAAGTAAATACTATATATTTACTACTATACAATATATATACTATATATACACAATATATACTATGAACAAATACACAGGGTGTACTATAGAGAATATAAATATGTATGACATCTGTAAATCTGTAAATGAATGATCAAAGTTATATATGAACAAGTGCACTAAATATAAATAAATATAAAGTTATAACAGGGTACATTCAGTGTCCATGGGGGAGCTGAAGAGGGAGGGGGCGAGTGGGGGACATAGTGGGGGGCCTGGGTGTTCAGCGGGGGATCGAGTTCAGTAGGGAAACAGCTATGGGGAAGAAACTGTTCCTGAACCTGCTGCTTTTAGTCCGAAGGCTTCTGAAGCGCCTCTGAAGCGTCGGAAAAGTCTGTGCTTGGGATGTGAGGGGTCCTTAAGGCAGCGGCATTTAAACCGTCTGTGAGTGCACCTTTAAATAGTAAATCCAGCCTTCATGATGTTAATTGGTGTTTTCAGTTTGGATGTGTGTGGATCTACATCTACACATCCCCAATCTGAATTTAAACTTACTAAAGAGACATTTCCCTTAACAAAAATGTCATCAAATCAAAGGCCATGTTTTGTCAGATCTTGAACGCATTAATAATGCCGTAGAGCTAACATAACGGCTAATGCACTTTACTCACATCTAGCCCAGTGTTGATGTGCAAAGACTATTTCATATGTCAACTTGTGTGACGAATGCGAATGGTGTTGAAAAGCCGCTGTCATAAAGGGAACAATGGGCAATGCTCGACTCTAATGGACAGAGCGAGCAGCAGAGCCTTCAGAAAGAGTGACTGTTGGATCGCAAACGCTCCGATCTGAGAAAAAAATAAATACCCTAAGCAATTTGATTGTAGCTAAAACACATGTTCGCAGGTTTTGACAGAAATAGCAGAAAGCGGCCGGCGTCGCGCAGTCCTCTTGGCAATAGGGCCGCTCGTGTGACAGTTTTGAAGCTGTGACATTTCTATTAAGTGCCCCCATGAAAAGGTTGTTTGGCAATTTTCACACAAAATGGGAATATCTCCGCTGTTCTCTTGACAGCAGCAGGAAGCAGCTCGGATACAGGATTATTGGAAAGAGCCGGAGAATGACACGCCTATGTGGCTGCTGGTGATATTAAAACATGCTCTGCTGTATTGTATGGTGAGTTTTTTGTTTTGGTTTTGGTTTTGGTTTTATTAGACCTGTTTTCCCTTGAATCTAGTGCATAATTATACTGTAGCCACAATAAATAAAATAAATACCCTTGAATTTCTCACTTTGAATTTTTTAACTCTGAAATAACATGTTTGGATTATTTTTATTTAGAATTTTAGTTGCTGAAATTTAAAGTTTAAATTCAGTATAAAAAAAATCACCTTTTAAATATTCAGCACAAATATTCCTCGAAATTCACAGTGTAAAATTCAGTGAAAAAATCTACAGCAAAAATCCAAGATGCCAAGGCAGAAGCAATCGATCCAAAGTGATCCCATCTAATTTCGTAACAAGCAGGAAATGGCGCAGTGAAGCGATTTGATTGGTCAGAATTAGTGTAAACCCCTCCCACAGATGAGAGCAGCCAATAGGAAACAGCCTCTGTCCTCCTCACGCACACAGGATCGATTGCTTCTGCCTTGGCGTCTTGAATCTTTGCTGTGAAAATAGTTTTACTGCAGATTTTACACTCTGAATTTTGATTGTTCAATTTGAGGACTTGAAAATATATGGGCTGAATATTTAAAAGGTGAAATATTTATTTATTTTATTCAATATTTTACCAGGTAAGTCAATTGAGAACAGCTTTCTCGCTTACAGTGACGGCATGGGACCTACATAGCATGTTTTGGGTTGGTTTTTGGTGGATTTTGAATTTGAAACATTTTGAAAAAGTATACGGAAATTTCAGCAACTAAAATTCAGACTAAAAAATCATTCAAACATGTATTTTCAGAGTTTAAAAATTCAAAATGAGAAATTCAGAGGTATTTAAAATTCAAAATCTGATGATACAAATTATCTTCTGTACTCTAAACCATCACTGACTCACACTCTCCATAATTAGATGGACAAAAAAGTAAAAAGTGTTATGTCGAGTATCGTCAAGTATTAAAGACAGAAAAGACTAGTTGGAGCTGGGATTGGACTTGTGACCTTTGAGTTGGTGGACAAACTCTCCAACCCAGAGGATGACAAGTGGAAGTGGAAGTGGAAGAGGCGACCATTGGCCTCTCCACTCACATTACATAATTACAGAGACAGGGCATAGAAAGGGTGGGTGAAGTGTCTTGTTAAAGGATAGAAGACAGCAAGTGCTAGGCAGAACTGGGACTGAACTGATGACCTTTGGGTGCGTGGGCAGACTCTAACCACTGAGCCACTGATGCTTAGTAGATGTCCGATATCAACCAATACAAGGGCCCAAACAACATAAGGCAGAAAAATATGCAAATGTGTTTTGTAACTACTGAACAGCTTTTAAAAAATATAAGTTTTACTTTATGACAATTTTTCAGCCATTACTGGTCAGTTACTCGTCTTGTTGGACCAATTTATAGACCACAGCGGGATATTAGCTGAACTGATCTCAGAAGCTGATATCCGATCCACCAAAATATTCAGTATCGGTGCTGATATACAATACCAGTATCGTATCTGCACATTCCTAATAGATCTAAATCTACTATTCTTCTGTAAAACCGTAGGCCTTACATTAATTCTTAGATCAAATGTCGCTACCTTCAGTGTGTATCCCTTTAGCTCAAATATGAACCGCTGAAATATGAATAAAACAAATCAAATGTGCTGAAATTTACAGTGATTTGTTTGTTTAGACTATATTGGACTTATTTCCTGTTTTTATTTTGTTTCAATCCAGCGTTGATTTGCTGAATGTATTTTTGCACATTGTCAACATGTGTCTTCCTATCAAACAGACCAAAGGTGAGTGGTGATCATTCATATTAGAGTAATGAGTATTTGTGTGTTTCTTTATGGCTGAAGCACGACCAGGTGCTGCGGGCCAAGCCTGGATTAAACTTGCCATTATTCATGAGATGAATGCCCGGCAAAGCTGCACCTGACAGAATGGGGTTTAAGCTTAGCAAAAGCTGCTGCATCACACAAAAGCCATTATTAACAAACACACAGGGACAGTCACTGATCTCACAGATCAGCTCATTTATGGGGGGACTCACCAGCATACTGCGCCTTCAGCACTACATGTACAGCATTTATGCATTTATTATCATGGGCTTGTGCTTACTGTCCATGGTGTGTCCACAGCACTGATTCAAGTGTTCTCCTCAGGCTAATGGTACAATTCAAGACACAACTCCAGAGATTTCCCACTCGCAATGTAAACGCAATCCAAATCTGTACAGTATTACAGCAGCCTTTGCCTCACAGTACATTACAGTATTTGGTACGATATTTCTGGGAGGCTAATGGTACCTTTATTGCAAAACACTAAGAACAAATGTACTGTTTACAGCGCTAACCTTGCTTACTCTCCATAGTGTGTGCACAGCGCTGATTCAGGCTTTCTCCTCGGGCTAATGGTACAATTCAAGACACAACTCCAGAGATATCGCACTAGCAATGTAAACGCAATCCAAATCTGTACTATATTACACCAGTCTTTTCCTCACATTACAGTACGGATTCACGGGAGGCTAATGGTACCTTTATTGCAAAACATTAAGAACAAATGATTACTTACAATGTTAACCTGGCTTACTGTCTGTAGTGTGTGCACAGCGCTGATTCAGGCTTCCTCCTCAGGCTATTGGTACAGTAAATGTGTTTTTGTGGGATTTGATGATGAGGGTGGATCCCAGGAAGAAAAATCTGTGCAAATGCAGAGACTAATGGGGATCATTAAATAAACAAATAAGCAAATCAACAAAATAATGGTACGATTCAAGGCACAACTGCAGAGATATCCTGCTATTACATAACCGAATCCAAATCTGTACAATGTTATAGCATTCTTTGGCTCACAGTACGGTACAATATTTGGTACAAGATTTCGGGGAGGCTAATAGTACCGATACTGCGAAACATTAAGAACAAATGACTATTTATAGTGTTAACCTGGGTATTTCGGAAATGCTTACAGGCCTTTAGCGCTCTCATTACTCATTACAAATTTAAAAGGACTAAAATTATTCCTTTGAAAGTAATTTCTTCATCCTGTTCTAAAACGGGGAAACACGCTGCTGCAACAAAGTCATTTAGGGAAGAGTTTAAACCAAGGACTTATGACATTTAGGGTGTTTTCAGGTGTGTTAGTCTGGTTAAAAAGGCATTAAAAATTCACCACTCTTAAACTGCTCCACTTTCACACCAGCCCAAACCGAACCGTACTTGCAGTTCTTAAAGAGCCCATATTATTATTTTCTGAGCTATGTTATACAGTGATGCGGTTTCCTCATCACAAACATACCCAGAGTTGTGTTTTGTTTCATTCGTTTAACACACAAATCTAGGGTGACCAGATTTTCAATATCAAAAACAACCAGGGTGGGAGGTAGTCGGTAATAATAAAATTGTGAAATGAACATGTAATTAAGGAAAATAGTTTCACACTCGGCCCATTCATGACTTATTTACGACTAACATGTGAGTCAGTCTAGTCAGATTTTCTGTGTTTTGGTCATTTTAAGCATGCTTTTCTGTATTTTACCTAAAAAAAATGAGAATTTATGCCCCCCTTAACTGTTGGCGGGGATCAAATTGGTCAAAAATAGGGACATTTGGGACATTTTTTGATAAAACTGGGACGAATCAATGGTAATGGATAAATCTGCTGGGACAGGGGGACACAGGGCTCAAAACTGGGACTGTCACGAGGAAATAGGGACGTCTGGTCAAACTGAAAATACACTGTTCTGTCCTGTCATAATACAAGAAGTGCTCCGGGTATGTTTTTGAGGAAGCAACAGCATTGTAACATGGTCTAAATCTCACAGGAGGCAATTTCGTGTAATATCCTAGGACCTTTTAAAGCAGATCAAATGGTGTAGGTGTGAAAGCCCCAAAGACTCCACAAAATCACTATTATCTGACCGATCAGAGCCTGAGCTTAGGAGGAGCTGGGAAACATGACCCAAATACAGTAGTAAAATTCAGTTCATTCATAATTTTCAACAGCAAAACTCTAGTTAACCCAGCTTCCTAATGTGTGCGCAGTCTAATGTGTTCTAGTGTTTGTTTTGAGCGCTCTGCATGTGGCCTTACAGTGAAAGCCAAACTGACCACAGACATATCATCTGTGTGCTCCAAACCACCCCTGGACTCCTGTAAACTGCCCCAGCCTCGTATACATAAGCTCTAATTGGAGCTTAAGGCTTTCCCAACATCCCATTCATTTTACACTGTCGGAGAAGGAAGCTGTGGATAGATTTCACAATTATAATGGTTGTATTAAAAGTTACAAGATCATGTTTATATGGACTTTTTGCCTAAGTTGTACAGAGTAGCCAAATGGATAGATTTACTAATATGATGGATTTTCTCGTCAATAATTGAAAAAAGATGAAGAATTTGCACAAAAGATGCTCTGACAGCCAACAAAAGCAACATTTTGATTTGATAGTACTAGATACAATGCATTTTGATGTTTAGTGACATTGCTTATAGAATGTTAAAAGCTATATCATAATTGTAGGACGAGATTTTTATACAATATTGCATGGATTTTAAAGGAACACTGTGTAACCTTTCTGTTGGAGGGTCTGAAAACTGCTTGTCTCCATGGAGATGTTATTTCTTTCCCTAGAATATCCCACAGTATGCCTATAACTTGCATTCATTCAATTACATGTGTTTTTATTGCTAAAAAATACATGGAAGACATGCATTTTTACTGTGAGTGGGCTTGCCTCTCCACAGATCTGACCTGTAACTTGGCCTAGTGGCGTCACTCTACTTGTTTCCACTGAGACAGATAAATTAAGTACCATACTGTGGAAATTTTAGACAAAACTAGTTCATTGGAGACGGGCAGAAAAGTCAAGAAATTTGCTAAGTAAAATTTGTCACAGCATATTGTTACTAACACTGTAATAACTGAACATTTTTACCATTACTTCTACTTCTACTCTAGCAAATCACTCCATCAAAGTACTTCTACTCTAGGAAATCACTCCATCAAAGTACTTCTACTCTAGGAAATCACTCCATGAAAGTACTTCTACTCTAGGAAATCACTCCATCAAAGTACTTCTACTCTAGGAAATCACTCCATCAAAGTACTTCTACTCTAGGAAATCACTCCATCAAAGTACTTCTACTCTAGAAAATCAGTACATCAAAGTACTTCTACTCTAGGAAATTACTCCATGAAAGTACTTCTACTCTAGGAAATTACTCCATGAAAGTACTTCTACTCTAGGAAATTACTCCATGAAAGTACTTATACTCTAGGAAATCACTACATCAAAGTACTTCTACTCTAGGAAATCAGTACATCAAAGTACTTCAACTCTAGCAAATCACCACATCAAAGTACTTCTACTCTAGGAGATCACAATTCCAAGTTGCCAAAGTACTACAAAACATATTCTCCCGTCTTCTCTTTCACCTCAAACCTCACTCCGCTCTCACATCCAACATCTCCAAGCGAAATCAGAGTTTGTCATAAACGATCCTAATTCCGCTAACTTTTGGGCGAAGCTTCATTACCGCCACTGCCTTTCTAATCAAGACTCTTTCTTTTGAAGCACACAATAACGTCAAGTGCACCCGTCATAATCAGCTTTTTTCCTCACATGAAAGTACTCGTAGCTCCTCTCTGGCATACATAATGAATCAAAGCCAGGCAGTACAAGTCTGTAGAGAGTGTACAGAGCGAGAGATGCATTATTTGGTTTCAATTAAACGCCAAAATAAACATGCCTTGGCCGAGCAGTGGGGAGAGCGGTAGTCCGTTGTGTACTAAATAGGAAAACATGTTGAGAATGTCATTGCAAGTCTAATGTGTTTTTCCCCTAAGGACTCTCCAGGTTTAAACAGGCTTAGACTTGATTGATGCGCAAGGGAAATTACTTCACTGTGGTTGAGTTGCAGAAAAATCCAGTCTAAAAATAAAGTATGAAGCAACGTAATTGGGCCTGATTTTTGGTGTGCTGGTTAATCAGTGGATTTTAAAGGTCCTGTATTTACACAAAATTGACTCTTGTGAGCTTTTAGTTAGTGATGTAGTCAAGACCAAGACCTGTCCAAGATCACAGGGTTTCGAGACCGAGACAAGACCAAGACCTCTGAGGGTCAAGACCGGGACAAGACCGAGACTTTTAAAGGCCGAGACCAAGGCAAGATCGAGACCCTGGCCCAACGAGACCAAGTCAAGATTATCTTTGTAATTTTCAACATTTATTTGCATTTTACAGTTATTTTGGCACATTTACAGTACTGTGCAAAGGTTTTAGGCAGGTGTGGAAAAATTATGCAAAGTAGGAATGCCTTCAAAAATGGAAGCGTTAATCATCAATATTTGGTGTGACCTTTGCTTTCAGAAGAGCATCAGTTCTTCTCGGTTTACTTGCAGACAGTTTCTGAAGGAACTGGGCTGGTCGCTGTTCCAAACATGTAGAAGATCTAAGCTCAGATCTTGTGTGGATGGAGCTTCCTCACATCCTTCTGTCTCTTCATGTTAATCCCAGACACACTCCATGATGCTGAGGTCAGGGCTCTGTGGGGGTCTGACCATCACCAACACAACTTCTTCTTTACACTGAAGAGAGTTCTTAACGACTTTGGCTTTTTTTTGTTCACTTTGCATTTTGTAAATTGATAAAATCGTTCTTTGTTTACAGCATTTTTTCACACCTGTCTAAAACTTTTACACTGTTCTGTATATCAATGTTTTTATAAATCTATCTCCACTTTTTCACTCATCAAGTGTCAGACCTTGAGACCGAGACAAGCCCGAGTCCAAGCATCTTCAAGACCGAGACAAGACTGAGTTCAAATCTGGTTGAGTCCGACACGAGACAAAAAACGGTCTTGAGACCTACTATCACACTATTTTTAGTCATGTTACAATGAAGCTTTTCAAAAACATATCTGAAGTTATGTTTTGTTTCATTCACACATGTTTGAGTAAACCTTTACTAGCTCCAAATTCTCTGTTCCACCTTGTGATGTTACGAAGTGGTAATTTTGAAGATAACAGCTACTTTTTACATGTAGTTCACTAGAGATTGGCAATTTAGGGCTGAAATTAACCAAATTATTCTAGTGAAGGTGTGTGGAGTTTAAAAACATAGTGGAGCAATTACTGCATGACATGACAGAGTATTTTCTGTTTGAAAGAAGAACCTAAATATGCAGAATTTGTGTGTTAAACATGTGAGAATGAAACAAAACACAACTCCAGGTATGTTTGTGATGAGGGAACAACATTATAACAGAGAATAGCTATTATATTATGTCACATTTTATCAGAAAATAGCTGGTTTTAAGTATATTATGAATATTATACCCAGTTCTTTCATTCTCCAACAGCAATAGAGATGGAGGAAGCTGAATTTAAAGCATTAGTCGTGGTCCGAGCACATGCCAGCACCAGGTTTGGGATCAATAAAAATGATTCATTATGTGATGCCGACAGCACACAGCAGTCTTTTTTCACAAATATCAATATACACTATGGAGCAAAGCGAACCAACTATTACAAATATTGATCTGTTGTGTACTTGCATGTGTCTGTGCAGGTAAAAACGACATCTTTGGGGAGATGATCCACCTGTACGCGAAACCCGGGAAAGCGAACGCCGACGTGAGAGCGCTGAGCTACTGTGACCTGAGCACCATCCAGAGGGAGGACCTGCTGGAGGTGCTGGACATGTACCCGGAGTTTGCTGATTACTTCTTCAACAACTTAGAGCTGACTTTTAACCTCAGAGACGACCCCGTACAGGTAGGGAGAAAAAAAGAAGTTTTATCTTTGCTCTTGCCTTTGTATTAGAGATGGACCGATATGGGGTTTTTTCGTGGCCAGTGATTGCCTGTTATTTTTGAGCCAATGTTTATATTATGTTTCCCAAATTTATCCTATTTAAATTCACTAAATACTAGGGATGGTACAAGAGCTCATGTCACAAGATCTCCATCGCGCACACAACAGAAAAATGATCTCGTGAGATTTTTTTCCAAGCGTTTACATTTGTATTTGACAAAAAAGTGTTACATGTTCATGAGTTATATCTCGAACAGTACAGCAGGACTAGAATGGAAACAAAATTATTAAATCAAGTGAATAAAATGTGAGGATAAGAACATAATTGTGAAATGTATATATTAGGAATTATGTTTTATTTTAAGTTGTCGCGTTCTCCAATCTCGTATCTCATCTTGTCTTTTAGAAATTGTGTCTTGTCCCATCCCTATTTCATACTCACCCGCAATCTTTTTTTACCACAAACCTTTAAGAAAGCTGTGTAGTCATGTTTTGTACAGTTATCTCTTCGCACTACAGCGTTAATATAAAGCTTTACATGTATTCTTTAGGCAGCAGCTCGGCCAAAACTAACAATCAGCCTGTCCTGGAGATTTAAGGCCGATATCTGATACGCTAAAAAGTGCAATTATCGACCCTCTATATTCTCCAGGCAATATATCGATTAATCGCTGCTTTCTATACAAATCTTGAGAACCTCTTGGACACAAATAGGGCTGCAACAAATAATTAACAAGTAAAAATTGCGACTAGTCTACATTAAAACGTATTTGTTAACTATTTAAAATCCAAACATCAATTAATATCACTTTATTTGTCTTCAAAGGGCAATTTAAGCCCGTTGAACAGTAAAATTACAAAAATAATAAAAACTCAAACTTAAATCAAACAGTTAGAGTATTCAGATCCAGTGTTAGGGCAGTCGGAGGAGTGTAACGGCACTCAGGACAAAAGTGTCTCCTCTGTCTCCACTATATGCATTCAAAGAGCAGGTGTCCTGTCTTTGGTTGCATTTCTATACACATTTTGATCATCTCTTGGACACAAATAGGGCTGCAACAAATAATTGTAAGAATAGTGACTAAAATATAATTGTTTTCTTAATTATTTATTGTTATCTATAGTATAAAGACTGTAACACATGCTCTTTGCAATCAAAACTGTTATAGCCAACGTGTTTCTTTTATTAAGCTGCTTTAGTTATTTGAATATTGTGATATAAAATGTGCAAATTAAAACATAATTACCCATAGGTGTCATAAAGATTTAACTATGTAGCAGAAACAAGCACAATATGTCTTAAATGGAAAACTCCTGGTTCGTAAATACTCTCCATCAGTCTGTTTTTATGTTAGATTTTATTTCATACACTAAGAACCAATTCTTCAATGGAGTCCTGGCCAAGACAGGCAGCAGAAAATGCATTCACACCGTTACATCACACACACGATGATGAGTAACAGGAAGAGGCAGATTATGAAAACACCTGTGAGGTCTGGTGGCATTTGTTTAGCATTTTAGTTTCTGCAAGATTTTCTATGTTTCAAAATTGTTCCAAATCGTAGCAAAAAAAAAATACCAATATGTGAAACACTTCTGTCTGTAAGTGGTGCAGCTATTAGTGGCAGAGTGGTTAGCCCCTTATCCCTGTTAAAGGTCTTATATTACGGAAAATCTACTCTTTGTGAACCATTATAATGTTGTTACATCATCAAAAACAGACCTGGAGTTGTATTTTCTTTCATTCCAGGGCTGAAATTATCCTAATGATTCTAGTGAATGGAGTTTAAAAACACAATGGAGCACTTCCTCACCCAAACTCAAGCCAAATATGCAGGATTTGTGAGTTAAACATGTGTGAATGAGACAAAACTCCAGGTATATTTTTGAGGAGCAAACAGCATTTTAACATAGATCAGAAAATAGCGTAATATGGGCCTTTTAAATAAGTGAAAATGTTCTCTACTTTGAGTTCTCTCCCTTCTCTGTCTTCTCCCACCATCCTCAAACATGCATAAATAATGCTCTGTCTAAGGCCCAAAAGAAGAAAAATACAGAATTTCAGCATTTCTTGACCAAATAGTAATAGACAATACTAAGAATTTGTTTTGAACTGAAATCTAAATCAACTAATATGGGAAACTGACAAAGAAAAAAAAAATGTAACAAAAATATTCTAACATCTGAACATTTTCAATACAGAAAATCAACCTTAAAACAGCTTTAAAATGTTGATTCTTCTGTATTCCAATTTAACAACTCAGAATGTCCTTTGATTGCTTATATTTTCTGCGTTTATGCTTCCAGTCTCGACCAAAATACCGAAATAAAAAACACAGCTGATGTTTCATAGCCTGGAAGCTGTGCACCAAGTTTGTATTTAAAAGTTATTTACAGTCTAAGTACTTATGCGTATCCTTGAACTTTCTTTAACCACACACTTGGCATCTTATAATATAGTCGCTTTTTTTGCATAAAATTACACTTTTCCTCATTTTGCAGGCCTCTGGTTCACAGGATTGCGAGTCCGAATTCGACGCCCCGAAGACCATTAAGCGGAGAATCTCATTTACCCCGGATCTCCCAAAACGTGGGTTAATCCTTACACATCTCCAACGCTGCATTTTCTCCTTATTAGAATGCTGTTATTGTTTTGTACGCCGCCCCCTAGAGGATAGCGTTGTCCCTGTGGAGTTCTCTTTATTGTTTTTGCCCTGATTGGTGTTAATTGTGGTCCCGTATAGCGGAAAACAAGGAGGTGGTGAGGGAGCAGGGGTCTAACTCGTGCTTGAAGAGGTACTCGGATGTGCTGGCTATACCCTCCCCAGAGACCCCTGCCCTGGAGGTGCCTCTGATGGGGCAGTTGCCGGTCAGCACCTCCTCCTACCAAGGTAAGTTTTTTATATTTACTTCGAACTGATAAATATTTCACGTTCTTCCATCCCATTTTGACATCAGGGCGGTCATCAACAGAAACAAGAACAAAAAAAAATCGTAAAAATACAGCTCAACGGGGCGTTTCATCAGATCCAGTGTCAGGGCAGTTTGAGGAGAGTAACACCCCTCAGGACAAAAGTCAATGAGTTTAATAGCAAAAACAGATATCTCAGTTTTTGAATGTTTTTCTTTTTGTTACCGTTTTCTAGCGCTATTATCAATGACAATAAAGTACAACAAAAAGAACAACAATAAATTACCCAAAAAGAAGTGGAAAGAAGAACCACTTATTTAACCCCACCCTCGTCTTCTAGTACAATACAACACGTCACTAGGGACTACAGAAAGGTGCGATAATGGAGGGTGTCATTGTTCCATATAAAATACACTGCGAAAACTAAAATCTTGCCACGTTAAAATGGCTTGAATAAGAACATGTTATATTGATACATCCATCCATCCATCTTCTCCCGCTTAATCCAGCTGGGTCGCGGGGGCAGCTTGCTGCCCAATACTCATAGCACCTGACCCCCCCTATGAACCCCTCTGCAGGTGGTGAGCCCACAGGAGGGTGGGTATATTGATACATGACGGGTAAAATTATACCAATGGAACACGTCTTTTTGTAGTTGGACCAGGAAAATACACCTAGTTACACTGAAGATAAGCAAACAGCAACTAAATTGTGTTTTTGTTCGAATTAAGAAAAAATACTTATTTCATTAGTCTTGTTCTTATTTGATTGTACAAGTTTTATTGTTTTAATGAGGACTAGTGGTGTTAAATAGAGCTTTATTTAATATTTCTATTGAATATGTTTTATTTGCATTGTGCACCGCTTTGGAAACGGTTTTGTTTATGAAATATGCTATAGAAATAAAGCGGATTGGATCGAGAATTTTACTTGTCATGTAAAATCTACTCTCATCAAGTTAAATCTTCTTAATTTAAGTAACTTTTTTGTAATTGCTTCCTACTAAAACTAAAACTGCTTATTAACGGAGATGGTTATTGCTTTGCTTGGATTGTGCCACAATAAGGCATTTAATGATGTATCTATCTAAGCCAGGGGTGTCAAACTCATTTTGGTCCGGGGGCCGTATGCAACTTACTTTGATCCCAAAAGGGCCGGATCAGAAAACTCAGTTCTCTCTTCAAGTTATTGTATTTTTTTCCTTGTCTCGTAGTGGTGTTTAAGATTATATTCTTCGAGCAACGCCACTTGTTCCAAACACACTGAGCACAGATTTCCCATTCACCTCTGTCAACAAATAAGAATTAGACTATTTTTCTTGGGAAATCCTGAACTCAGCATCTGCTTTTCTCATTTTTTGACATTTTGCTGATGAGGGTCACAGTCGACAGTCAAAACGATCGTCCTTTAAGAGCGTTTGGAAAGAGGAAAGTCTTCATTTGTGCTGCTCTGGTGGGAGTCGCAACGTACAGAAACGCCGGAGACGCTGCTATGCTAAACGGTGCAGAAAATTAACAGAAAAATCTGAAAATTGTAAGTATTTTAATAGAAAAATCAGCCGAGGGCCAGATTAAGGGTCTTGGAGGGCCGGATCTGGCCCCCGGGCCGCATGTTTGACACATGTGATCTAAGCCATCAGATCTGTGAAGAGGCAAGCGTGCTCACAGACAGAATGTTTTTCAAAGTTGTTTCTGGTTGAATAAATTCCAGATTGATAAGTTTAATGCTACACTGTGGAACATTCCAGGCAAAGGCTTTAACATGTACATAGTAGCAGCATATTTGTGGAAAGTATGTGTCAAAGAACACATTTTTGGGCAAAAATATGAGGGTAAAGCCTTGTAGTCTTCAATATATTGCAAGTCGTATCTGTTTTGACTCGTATTGACATGTAAGGACTGAAAATGACCACAAATGTGCTTTATTTATAGCCCTAATCCACTCATACATCATAATAACGATTGTCTATTGATCAGTCAAAAGCAGTAGTTAGTAAAATGTCACGAACAAACCCATTCCCAATTATAATTCCAGTTTTTGTCCCAATTTTCACATGATTTTGCTGTATTTTGGACAATACAGAACTGTTGTAGCAGTATTGTTTTCTATTTACTCTTGCATTTTACAATTCCACATGTATTGATCATAGTTTTCGACACATCCTTGCAACCGCACGCGTTACAATTTTTCATCCTTAGCTCCTATTTATTACATCAAAGTGACTTAAATCCTCTAATGACCAAATAGTGCACGTAACCTCAAACAACCCCTGTATTTATTGACTAAGCCTGAGATTTCAGCCTCGTTACCAGTGACTTTGACTAATGCGCTGATCCCATTTCTCATAATCCGCCCATTTACAAACATGTGTCCACCTTTGATTGTCACGCTTAAAATCAATACTTTTCCCATTTTCAACATGTCGGCCATTAGTGAAGACTCAGATCACACATTAAAGTCCTATTACGCAAAATTGACTCTTGTGAACTTTAAGCAATGTTATAATGTTACCTGGAGTTCTGTTTTGTTTCATTCACACGTTTGATTAATCCTGCAATATTAGTCTGTCCACATCTCCACAGCTTTAAATGTTCTGTTCCACCTTGTGATGTCATGATCTGGTAGTTTTCAAGTTAACATCTAATTTCATTTAGTTGAAACTGGCCATTCAAGGGTTGAAATAAACAAATGATTTTCGTGAATGGAGTGTAAAAACGCAGTGGGGCACACTCTGTTCCACATCACAAGGTGGAACAGAGTGTTTTCAGCCTAAATCTGCAGGATTTGTGTGTTAAACATGTGTGAATGAACCAAAACACAACTCCAGGTTTGTTTTTGATGAGGAACCAACATTAAAACATACCTTATTTTCCGAACAATAAGTCACTCTGGAGTTCAAGTCAAATGCACAGTGAAGAAGAAAAAAATACATATAAGTCGGGGGGAAATTTATTTGATAAAATCAGACACCAGGAACAGACATTTCATCTAGTACAGAGGTGTCAAACATGCGGCCCGGGGGCCGGATCCGGCCCTCCAAGACCTTTAATCCGGCCCTCGGCTGAGTATCTATTCTTTCTATTATTCTAATATTTTAATTTTTCAGATTTATTTGGTAATTTTCTGCGCCGCTTAACATAGCAGCATCTCCAGCGTGGCCGACTCCCACCAGAGCGGCATAAATGAAGACTTGCCTCTTTCCAAATACTCTTAAAGGACGATCGTTTTGACTGTTGACCGTGACACCCTCATCAGCAAAATGTCAAAAATGAGAAAAGTGGAGCTGAGTGCAGGATTTTCCAACAAAAATGAACTAATTCCTGTTTCCTGTTGGGAAGCCTGTATGCATAGTGTGTTTGCCACAAGTGGCCGTGCTCAGGGAATATAAACTTAAACATCACTACAAGACATGGCATGGTGAAAAGCACAATAGCTTGAACAGAGAACTGAGAAGACAGAAGATAAACAAATTATTGCTGGGACTGAAGAAACAGCAGTCTGATCGCTACAATATTATATAAAAGAAAAAGTTCATCAAATAAAGATTTCTGTAATAGATTTGTCTTTCTCTGCACAAATATTTGGACTTATTGCTATTTTTTGGGTATATATGCCATGAGTTTTTGAGTTTTCTGATCCGGCCCCTTTGGGATCAAAGTAGGTTGTATACGGCCCCCGGACCAAAATGAGTTTGACACCCCTGATCTAGTAAGACAAGTTATAGAAATAATAGAACAGAGAACAACAGGCTGAACATGTGTCGGAGGAGGCGGAGGCGAGCGCGGCACAGAGAAGGCGAGACAAGCGAAGCGGCGAAACCAGAAGTAAACATAAGCATTATAGCGATATATCGATATGTCAGAATTCATATCGAGTTTCAAAAATATCTCGATATATTTTAAATATCGAGATATCGCCCACCCCTAGTTAAAAGCCTACAGTTAAAGTGGGGCTCTATTTAATTGATTGATTGTATTTAGTGTTTTTATTAGTAATTAGTTTTAGTATTTAGCTCTTAGCTTTTTACACACACTGTGCTTAACAGTCTTCTTTTTGAACACTAAAACTACTTCATATTACATAGAAATGTCTCAACAGACCATTTTCTGAGGAAAACTTATGAGATCGGCATTGGCGAGTCGTGTCACGGGTGCGTATACGAGCGCATACGATGTGAAGCCAAAAGCGATTCTGATGTATTTAAACGTTAATATCTTTGTCATTTCTGGGTCTATCAACGTAAAATAAAAAGTGAAAGTAAAATGAAAGATAAAACCCACCTCTGTCAGAGTATTTTAGCTGTAAATCCCTGTGGAGCTGTTTTCTTGCTGCTTCTGAAGAGGAACGCTGCGATAACTGTTTTCCTTTTGGACCAAAAGCGCAACGAGGAACACGGGCATATCGACCAAACATGTGTATCGAATTGTGACACCAGTATCGAACAATTCAGTATTGTATTAAATATCGTTGCATCCCTAGAGAAGAGGGCAGAGATAGGGGATAGGGGAAAGCTACTGTAATTTTCTGAACTCTCAATAATGCAGGACAATACAAATACAAGATTACTCAATCACGCATCAGTCAAAATACAACTTTGATGAAGCTAATGAGTGAACACTGAAAAGTAGATCTGACATAACAGGTCCACTTTAACACACTGGCCCTATCTTTACAAGCCAACCATCTGGAATCACCAAACTCCCATGTCACGCACGACAATACCGGTAGCTTGACAACGACATGAATGCCAGCATCTGCCCGGCGAAGATAACACCAGTACAGTTTGTCGCTGGAAAACATTGCCTAACGATTGTGCGGCGTCCGGGGCCCTTGATAAATGGCCCCACACCACCCTCCTGTAGAGATTAATTAGCTTCTATTTCCGGGGTGCGTTTTTGTTTAGTGATGACGTTGTTTTGGCCCACATGTGGACGACGCACGTTTGCTTTGGCTCTTCCCTAGATGCGTGCGGTGATAAATGGAGCTGCAAGAAGCCCACAGTCTACCTGCATGAGTCAGCACAGTTCTCGGAGCTGAGAGGAGAGGACGAGAACTCGGCCAGCGAAATCACCTACGGGGAGGTGGAGCAGCGCCTGGGACAGCTGCAAGAGCATCTCAATCGGTACGTGCTACACCGACATGTGCCGTACAGGAATACATACGACACAAAGTACAAGAGCAGCTCAACTGGTACATGCTCCACCAGTCCACGTATACAGGAATGAATACTAATGTTGTACGAGTGTGTTTTCTAGTGAATGAGTGAAAGATGCATGTGGGAGCGGGTATTGTACATTTTGTCATGTTTTAAGGCTGACCATGGTTCAGCAGGGGAACTAGGGATGGCTACAATCCTGCATATTCACAAGAACATGTTTGTCTTTTGCATTATCTTGTTTTTTTAATATGCATTGGCCCGTTAATAAATAAATACAAATACATAGAAAGTGAGACAAAGCCTGCACGCTCAGTCCCAAACTGCATTTAATGAATAACAATAAGTGGATCCTCCTCATGCCAGGGTTTTCTCTGTGGGCCATTCCCCTATGTACCCTCTGCCCACTGACTGTTTGCCCAATCCAAAAGTGAGTCCACACAACACAATATGTAACACAATTTATGTATTTGTTTATTTGATTGGGACATGTTCATGAACAGTCATGACAAAATGCATGAATGTAAACACGCTGGATTGTAGTCAAAAGGCTCATTTCCATCCGTAGTGCTACAGGTCAGGGTCACAGGGGTCACAGGGTCAAAAATATATCAGTAACAACTATGAAATTTACATTAAACAGTGATTAGACCCTATATACAATTTTTCATATTCACCAACTGCACAATCATATATAAAAACATACAGTTCATAGTCACTTTTACACAAAACTCATTAACATTCACTCAGCTCAGTGTCCACACTCCACAGGCAACGTGCAACACTAAAAAATGACACTTAGTCTTAAAAAGGTGCATACACAGAATCAATAAACATAGTTTGGCATCTAGTGTGTGCAAGTTTGGTTTGACCAGAGCCAGTTGTCAATTTACACTGAACATCATATACAGTTGTGCTCATAAGTTTACAGACGCTGACAGAATTTGATTGATTTCTTGTCCGTCTTTCAGAGAATATGAATGAAAACACAAAAACTTTTCTTTCACTCATGGTCAGTGCTTGAGTGAAGCCGTTTATTATCAAACAACTGTGTTTCCTCTTTTTAAATCATAATGAAACAGAAACTACACAAATGACCCAATGAAGCTGGAGTCTTTTGTGATAGTTGTGGATGAGGCTCTTTATTTTCTCTGATGGTAAAGCTGCTCATTCTTCTTGGCCAAAGGCTCCAATTCCTGTAAATTCTTGGGCTCTTGTCTGAACTGCAGCTTGAATCTGCCCAGAGGCTCAGTGATACTGAGGTCAGAAGAGACGAACACTCCAGAACCTTCACTTTATTCTGCTGGAGCCAGTGACAGGTCCACTCGCCTTTGTGTTTTGGATCATTATCATGTTGAATATCCAAGTACGTCCCATGTGCAGCTTCTGGACCAAGAAATCATCAATTCTGCCAGGGGATGGAAACGTATGAGCATAACTGTAAAATAAGCCACTACCCAATTCCATCAATCATATGTTATCATCAGGCAAGAAAATTACATCAGTAATCGATATGACATTGTGTTTAATTTCATATTCCTGATTCAGGCCATTTGGTTTGTGCTACACCAGTGCATGTTGTGGTATGTGCTGAACAGGATACATACAACACAAAGTACAAGAGCACCTCAGTCAGTCTGTGTACACGAATACATGCTGCGGTATGTACTATTCAGGAATACACACAACACAAAGTACAAGAGCACATGCAGGATACAGGGCAGGACTTTGCTGAGATGGGGCTTTACTGTTATTCCTTCTCAGTCAGGTTTGTCATTTAAAGGAGAAAAACTTAATTTCATCAACTCAAGTGAATCATAGTAATAATAACGACTGAAACTATGACCAAAATTATGTAAATGAACTATTAAAAGTATATTTTCAGGGGCTGAGAGGAGAGATTCACTTTTCAATCACAGAGCCATAAACAAACTGGATGTCAAATATATTTTCCTGTTGAGTTAAGCAGTCGTTATTAGAATTTGACTTTTTTTTTTTTGACTAATGTGACAAAATCGTGACTAAAACTAAAACTCGTTGTTGTCAAAAAACTAAATGAAAACCTCTTGTCAAAATGAAGACTCATTCTTTTGACTTTTTAATCACTGTCATCATTTCTTCCCTTAGATTCATACTAGAGTTGGGATTTTTTTTTATTTTTTAAGCACAATAAAAAGGAGAATTATTTGACAAAACTTGGGCTAAAATTAAAATAATTGGAGTCAAAAGAAGAGTTCTAAAACTAAATTACAACCTCTTGTCAACATTAAAACTCAATCTTTGGCTTTTTAATTGTATGTCTCTTCCCTTAGTATCAAATCAGAGTTGGATTTTTTCTTTTTATCTTGTAAGCACTATAAAAAGCAGCTTGTTATTATACTACTGTCTGCAGCACGTTTAAAGGTTCGATATTACACAAAATTGACTCTTGAGAGCTTTAAGCCATGTTATAATGTTGTTCTCTCATCAAAAACATACCTGGAGTTGTGTTTTGTTTCATTCACATACGTCTGAGTAACACTTTATTATTAGTCTGTCGATATCTCCAAAGCTCAAAATGCCGTTTCACCTTGTGATGTCATTAGGGAGTAAACAAAATATTGTGATATCGTATCGTCAAAGGTCTCACAGTAATATCGTGGACCATCACAATATGTCGAATCACAAGTCTCTTTGCTCAAATGAATAGTTCTGATGCAGAAATAGCTAAAAAAAAAAAAAAAACAGAGGGAACTACATAGACCATGATCCTTTGCTCCATTTCAGTGCAGACGACATGAAGAAATAACTGTTCTAAACACAATTAAATCTTAATAAGTCTTATCAAGTCATTTTAAGAGGAAAAAGTAGCATATTCACAGTTTTTTTGAGCCTCCACAAAATATTGCAATAAATATCGTACCGTATCGTAATGTGAAAATATCGTACACAGAGATTTGGATATCGTTACATCCCTAGAAGTCATGTAGTGGTAGTTTTCACATTAACAGCTCCTTTTACCTTTAGTTCATTAGACACGGGCAATTCCAGGTTTGAAATGATCCCAATGATTCTAATGAAGGAGTTTAAAAACACAGTGGAGCACTTCCTGTACCACATGACATCACAAGTGTTTTCCATTTAAGAGAAGAACTCAGCCTCAACAATAATAGTAATATGGGCCATTTAAGGTCTTCCGCCAGAGAAACCGGAGATTCAGCGGTTCACTTTTAGTTTCCGCACCTTGCCTGTGTATTAATGTGGAGTGTGAGTAATTATACGCATATATATATATAGTCTGAACCAGGCAAAATCTCCCATAACAAAGCAAACATTTTACCTGGTACGTAACGCATGAACAGAAATCACCTCCGTTACACTTGCTCCGTGATGTACCTGTAAGTGCACTGATAGTGAAGGGCACTGGGACCTCACCAGCCCTCATAAGTCATGGCTGTCCTCATGCTAACCTTATAAACACGGCTCTATTTATGGAGCGACTCGTGATGCTAGCACACAAGGTCAAAGGGCACAGTGATTCCATACTGCTGCCTGGGCACTTTTCACGCAGGGAAACACCTTGAACACAAACGGGATTCACGTGCGCGTGGATTTAAAGCCGAATCTAAGGGTTTAAATGTGGATGTAAAATTAAATACGCAATTACTATGTTTACATTTTTAATAAGAGAGCTGAACAGGTCCCACATTTATTTACGACACTGTGCTATTGGCCAATGCAATATTATTGTCTTAAGAAATTGAAAGCATTACCAAAGTTGGAGATGGAGAGGGTTTTTTTTTTTTTTTTTCAATGTAAAAAGTAAAATGTTAGTCATGATTTTCCTTATTTAGTCCTTGTGCTAGTGATTATTATTATTATTATTATTAATTTATTCATGTATGCATGGATTTAAAGGGAAAGTTTCAAGGAAAAAGGACCAAGATTACAGTACTGTCCTACACTGGCTAAGAGTCAAACTGTCACTCAGTCTCACCAAATCAGCAGGATTAAGTCTTAGAGGATCGAGAACCATCAAGAAACTGAACAATGACTTTGAAAATGCGGACATAGTCAAAAACTATCGAATCGAATAATTTATTTCAACTTTGTAAATAGTAAATATTTTAACCCCTGGACAGGGTTTTAGAGGTTTTTGTTTTTTTGTTTTAACATTTATTTGTATATTATAGTTTTATCTATTGAGAGATATTGTTAATAAAGTATATTTTTATCATTTAAAGGGAAAACTAAGGGTATGAATGTGGATATTATGTTAGTCAGAATGTTAAATTAAATAAACAATTCCTATGTTAAGAAATTGAAAACATTACCAAGGTTGGAGATTGAGGGGTTTTTTTTCAATCTAAAGTAAAAAAAATAAAAATTTGTCATGATTTTCCTTATTTAGTCCTTGTACTAGTTATTATTATTATTATTATTATTATTATTATTATTATTATTATTATTATTATTATTATTATTATTATTACAGTTTGACTAGTATTAAGTGATCAATTACATTATCTGTCTCAAAAAGTGTATGAAGTTTCACAAAAAAGTAATATTTTTTGCGATGTAATTTTAAAATTTGATCTTGCTCCAGTACAGATATATTGTATAAGCAGCTCAAAATAAGCCTGCTGTCTGGTGTAGTGTCTGCATCTGACTGTATAGCGCTGTATTGTCTGAATGCATAAGTGAGAAATAACTTTGGACCACTGCAAAACTTTGAAAATGCACTTCTTTTGTTTTCTTACATTTTAGGTACAGCGCCTTTAACATAACAGGTTCTTTTTCTTACACAGTTGCAGCAGTTAATTAGAGGAAAAAAAGTGAAAAGCTTTAGATCAAATTACACACGGCAAATTCAAGAGTCAATCCAACTCATGCATTGTTAATTTGAACTCTTTTACCTTGTCATATGAGGCCCACACTAGAATGCGTAAAATGATGTAACCACACTCCTCATAGTTAAATCTGACACTGATTAAGATTAGATTTTTGATGCCAGTGTACAGTGACGAGCTAATAACACTGTATTGATACGTTTGAACACTTTATGAAGTAGAAATAGTGCAGAATGTTCTTCGCACTAGGCAAGGCCAGTTTATTTGTAGGTGGGTTTGGTTCATTTCGAGCATAGTACACAAAACTATACGTACGGACAGACAAATTTCACATAAAGACGCAAAGGAGCAAAAAATGTAAACAAGGACGATCAAATTTGTTAACATGCATGCGTAAAACTCTGTACTTTAAATCACTGACACACTACTGTAATATCCAATTCCCTGCTCACACATGTATACACAGTTGTAAATATGTCGCTTGATGTGAATAATTTCTGAGAGAGAACGATTTTATCTTTTATCTTATTGTGTTTATCTCGTCCTATTTTTGAAAACTTGATTCTAACTACATGTTCTTGGTCGGTTGCATCTGTGACGAAGAAAATTTCCCCTCGGGGATGAATAAAAGTGATTCTGATTCTGATAAAAAAAAAAAGGAGTGGGAAGAAGTAAAAAAACGTATTAAATCCCACCCCTTCTCCAAAATTAGAAATAGTTCCTTTTTCACTCACTATTAGTCTTTCATTAGGACTTAACCAAGCAACTTTACAGACCTAAGTCCATGCATCCATCCATCCATCCATCTTTTTCCGCTTATCCGGGGCCGGGTCGCGGGGGCAGCAGTCTAAGCAGGGGCTCCCAAGCTTCCTTTTCCCCAGCCACTTCCTCCAGCTCCTCCGGACAGAGACCTAAGTCATCGTTCATATTTAAATTATTCTGTTCTGATTGACCACTGCAAACATTAGATCCTTTCAAACCAACAATAACAATAAATAATTCAAAAAGAAGCGTCTTCATTAGTATAGTCAAAGTAATTTCTTTTCTTTTTTTTAACTGTTGTAAATTTGGACTTTCCTCGAGCTCCACATTTAACTTATTCTACATTCTTACTCCACAAACAGAAACACAGAAACTTCTCCACTTTGTTTTCCTTGTTTGTTTGTACAGCACAATTCAAAGCGCTTTACAGAATAAGAAATGCATTACAAGATCACAATACAAACACATCCAAACATAAATATTCGTCACAAAATTAAAAAGCGAGAATGAGAGAGAAGAGTGCGGAATAAAAAATGAAAACCTTTCGGTCAGAGGCGCAGATTAGCAGAACTGTTTTGAGCCTGGATTTAAACAGAGTCAAAGTAGAGTCCTGTCCCACATCTTCAGGGAGGTTTTAGTCGACCACAAAATGGCATTTCAACGTAACTTGCATTAAAATAACGCACATCATCAATCAACACAATTAAAGTCATATGATTAGTGCTGCCGCGATTATTCGACGTTGTCGACGTAATCGAATATGAAAATGAGTCGACTACAATTTTTTTGGTCGAATATTCGCCTTTATTTATTTTTGGTCTCAAACGGCTCGTCCAGAGACCTTTCGCTTGCCTGAGATCAGGTATTTCCCCTCCACACCACTAGTAGTACTACACTCGAGGCGGACACCGGTGCTGCTGACAGCGGCTACATCCGGGGTTGACGCCGAGGTGGCTAACCAAAGGCTAACAGCAGTGGTATATAATGGCACCGCAAAAGAAAACAAACTTGAGGAAGTATTTGCCGTGCGCACTCTGCTGGCTGGTCTCTCTCTTTCTCTTTTCCCCCTTCCCCCGATTTGAGCATTTGAGAAAATGCCAGCGGCCGGTGGGTCAGAGTCGGACCAAGACCTAAAGCCTCGAAAGTCTGGGAATACTTTCGGACAGATGGTGATAGAGTGGTTTGTACACTCTGTAAGACTTATTTGGCTTATCACGGGAGCACGACCACGATGCATGAGGTATTGAGAATACCGTTGCAATATGCTGCTCGTGCAAACTCGTTAAATTGTGTGTGCATATCGTTGTTCAACATTGTCGAATGAGCACACACAACAGACATAACAGCAATAACCTTTGCAACTCGCACGCACAGCACACACAAGGTAAAATCTAACACACACACTTGTGTGTGTTAGAACCGCTTGTTTTTTTTTTTTAATTAGTCGTTTAGATTAGTCGACTAATCGAAAAATTAGTCGAGAGATTAATCGTTAGAAAATTAGTCGTTAGTGGCAGCACTACATATGATACAATACTGTTTTTTCCTTCTGTTTAAAATTTGCATGTCTAAAGGTAAAGCAAATTATGAACGGAATATGTTCAAAATCCGAAACAGCCGATATGAGCTCAGAGGTACGGCCATGTTGAACAAAAAGAAAATCAGAACAAACATTATTACATTTTGTGTATCTGTTAAAAGGGTGAACCTCTGGAACAACTGTACAGAAGGTTTAAAACTGTGCACCACTTTCTTCCACTTTAAAAAGAAGTTTAAGTGTTTAACTCGCACACGACAGGAGAATTTGCCCGATTTTGGCTGCGATTTCTTCTTCCCGAGTTCGGGGAGGCGTGACCCGATTTTTTGTCTCCGTGTGCGATTCTGAAGCCGCTGCTCCTCATGTGTGGAGTCAGTGTCAGATCAGAACCACCGAACATCAACAACGCGACGGAAACAGACGATAAAACAGAGCGTCAGGGGCAGAGGAGCGACGGACACAGAGACGCAACAAACAAACTCGGGATATAGCGAAAATAAAGACTTTATTATTCACCTCCCATAAAGTGGTAAATTTAAAGTGCAGCACCTGATCCACATTATCCATAGAAATTGTCCTTCACAAATAATGACATCAGTCCACAAAACCGCGCTATTAATCCAGTTTGAAGTGTTTTTTAAAAGTAAAAAGGCGAAAGTTGTTCCTCGCATGTGTTTGTTTACGTCCACAGAGCGTAAAGCTGCAGATCAGCGACAGTGACTCTACTTCCTGCGGACTTTATCGCCTCTTTTATGCTTTAAAAATCTTGTATCAGAAGTATTGCACCACGTTTCACACAGTTTTGACTTGTATCTAAACTAGAAGTGCAGAGCTCTGATCTGTTGAACATTTTAGACTCTCAATGTGAGTGGTTTTACTGTCGACAGGAAACAGCTGACGCGATCGCGCTCACAGCTTTGCCGCCTGTTTTACGCAGACAGATCCCGCTGCATCTTTGCGATCAGAGATTTTACGTCTCATAAGTTTCTCCTCGTGTCTGTGGTGTCTGCGCATTTTGTTGCACGTTTAAAAATCGTTTAAGACCGAAAAATCCTCGTGTGTGTAGCGGCCTTTAGTTTGCCATACGGTTACTCATTTATTTGTTACTAATTTGTTTACGTCCACAGAGCGTAAAGCTGCAGATTAGCGACCGTGACTCTACTTCCTGTGGACTTTACCGCCTCTTTTATGCTTTAAAAATCCTGTATCTGAAGTGTTGCACCACATTTCACAAACAATAATAACACAGTTGTAATTATGACCTGGTGCCAAGATGATGCCATGAGGAATAAGTTCAAGCTTCAGCCTACACACTCAAAAAAATAATTTGTTGGGGGAACATAAAAAAATTATGGAAAGTATTTCCACCCAATTATAACGCGCTCATTTAGCAAGACATTGTTTTGTTGAGTGAATCATATAAATTATAGTTGTTCCTACCCCATTAAATCGGGTCACCCACAGCTAAATCAAACATGTTGAACGAACATGTTAAAGTTACGATGGATTTGTTGAGTGACATCATTGTAAATATGCTAGGCTGACATAATGTGTTTTTGTTACTGTAACTTTATTATAAGAGGTGAAGCCAACATAATTTTTAAAGGTCTTTTCAACCTAATTATTGAGGGTTATGCATTCCACTGGCTTTATCGCAAAAGTACATTGCATACATACAAATGTATAGCAAATGTGCCTTCTAAATTCCATTTCAAATCAGATGTACTAGTACACAAAGAAAATACACTAAAGCCACAGCAAATGTTTCTTCATTTTTTATTACAATAAAGGTGCTTCAAAGCTTATGTCCTTGACAACTTTGTTAACTTAACAGAAAAGATTGCGGTGCTATGTTTTACATGCATTGCTTTTACCTGCCTATATTGTTGCTTGCATTGTCCATTTTTGAACTGTGAACAATTCCATACAGTTCTGAAATAGTAACACTTCCACTCAAGAGTGATCCGAGTTCGATGAGGACCTCTGCCCCCTCCAAAATGACCGCATCCTCAAGCTCAAATGCAAAAAAAAAAAAAAAAAAAAAAAAACACCCACATGCGCACATTGTCCAAGCAGTCAAAACTAAACAGTGAGCATCAGTGCAACAGTGAAAATAATGAGCATCAGAGCAACAACAGTGGCATAATAACGATGAGCGCGCTTGTCTTTCTTCCACGTGTTAAGCCACTTGCTACCAAAGAGGATGTTCATGTTCTTCTGCGACTTGCACCTTACTGCCATCTTCAGTTGTGGAGTTGTACACGCAAATGGCTCTCTCACCTCAAATACTTCACGTTCTGTCAGCATGACTGAATTTAGTAAGTGTCAGGTTTTTGCATATCATGCTAAAATAGCATAACTTAATGATGTTCAACCACAAAACATAATTAGATATGGTAGATACTACATATTACACTTTGATTAATCAAGCAGACACACAATCTGGCTTTTTTGAGTGCACCTTTTCGCTCTGTATAAGTTAAATGTAAATGTGAACAATGTCAGAATATGCATGTGACCGAAATAAATCAATCAAAAGAAGAAAAGAAGTAGCGAAAAATAATAGAACTAAAATAATAACCTCCCCACTCTCCATCCAAGTATATTTTCCAATTGGCTTTATATTGACTGTACTTTCTCCCTATAGACCTAGTTAGTCACCAGCATTTTTTTCCTCCTGAAACACCTTTTCCCCAAACCGACTTCCTGTTTCGTCGCCAGCGCGCCGCCTAATTAAACTAGGCTAGGTCAAACCAGGACAGCAACCGACCAATCGCGGCGCAGCAACCCCAGGTGATCTCCAAAAGCACCTCCTGTGTGTTTACTCCTTTGTTAAAAATACTGTATCTGTTTTAACGCGCACTCTGTTAAATTAGCCCTTCGTTTTTTGTTAAGTTGTCACATCCCACTTGGTTTTGGAGGTGCCGTTTTCTTCCTGGCAGTTATGAACGAGTAGGTGGATAGGACCGGCCTGGCATCAGATTCTTATTGGACTCAAATGTGGGAAGCTACTGTCATTTTCGGAGTCTTATTAACTCAGAATTACTGCACAGAAGCTGCATTCAAAATTAAGCCGATTATAAAGCTTGGACGGACCCACCGGAGTGTCTGTATTTCAGTTTTGTTGCACCTGGAGCAGCGCGCAGGACGGGAGGTGGTATTTTTAGACGGGGTTGGTACAGAAAAAGAGGGGGTAGCTTCCATCGCGGCAGGAATTCAGGACTGGCTTATTCGCCGCTGTACAGTTTCTCCGGGTGCACTTTGCGTGACCTTGTTTTTGCAGCATGCGGTTGGACGGAGGCGTGTTTGAGTGGCCACATGAAATAAACAGTGACTGGGTTAAAGGTGCATTGTGTGACTTTTCTGGCGGAGGGTCCGTCAAATGCTTTTCTCCATGTCCGGAATGTTTTACAGTTTGGTATTAAACCTTTATATCTTCATGGAGCCCAAACCAGACCAGTTTACAGGTCAGATCTGTGAAGAATGCCTGTTTTTACTTTATTACCATATCTACTTTTTAGCTTGTTTGTTATTTTTTGGTAATATGATGGTAATAAGTTTTAAATCATACATGGTTGAATTAATTCTACTTCTGTGACTCATTTTACAGCTCTGGAAAAATCACAAAAATGATGAGTTTCTCTGATTTTTACTATTTATAGATTTGTGTTTGAGTAAAATGAACATTTTTGTTTCATTCTATAAACTACTGACATTTCTCCCAAATTCCCCCAAAAAATCTTGTAATTTAGAGCATTTATCTGCAGAAAATGACAAATGGTCAAAATAAAAAAGATTAAATGTTTTCAAACCTCAAATAATGCGAAGAAAACAAGATCATCTTCATTTTAAAACAACACAATACTAATGTTTGAACTTAGGGAGAGTTCAGAAATCAGTATTATGGTGGAATAATAATAATAATAATGATGAACACAGCAGTGGTTTTTCTACTTTTCCTCCTTAAATAAGGCTTGGTTCAGGCGATCAGGTGTTGGAACGACCGTCACACATGTAGAGACGCTGATTTCAGGGGAAAAAAATGCAGTGGTCTCTTATTTTTTCCAGAGCTGTAGATGCAAACTAATGACTAAAGTGTTTCCTTCTACTGTTTATTTACTTATTTACTTATTGCCGCTCATTATTGTTTTTTTTAATATTGTAGATTTAAAATAGTTTTTGTCTATATTTACAAAAAGTGCAATGCGCAAGTTTTCCGGTGAAGGGTCCGCTCCCTGCTTTTCTCCATGGAGAAGTTATTGCTTTGTCTGGAATGTCCCTCAGTACGGCATTAAACCTTTAGATCGTCATGGAGACCAAACCAGACCAAGTTAGAGTTCAGATCTGTGGAGAGGCGACCCCGCTCAAGGGAAGAATGCGTGATTTATAAGTACTTTTGAGCTATAAAACCACCTGTAATTGAATAAATGTAAAGTAGAGCTGTTTAATGCCGTACGGTGGAACATTCCAGTTAGAGCAATGACATCTCCATAGAAACAAGCAGGTGACGGACAGAAAAGTTACACAATGCCCCTTTAACATACATGATTATAGTGTTAAAGGTGCACTGTGTAACTTTTTGGTTGGGGGTCCGTCACCTGCTTGTTTCTATGGAGATGTCATTGCTCTAACTGGAATGTTCCACAGTGTGACATTAAACAGATCTACTTTACATTTATTCAATTACAGGTGGTTTTAAAGCTCCAAAATACTTAGAAAAACAGGCGTTCTGACTGTGGTTGGGGTCGCCTCTCCACAGATCTGACTTGTAACTTGGTCTGGTTTGGTCTCCGTGACGATCTAAAGGTTTAATGCCGTACTGTGGAACATTCCAGACAAAGCAATAACACATCGATGGAGACGGATCCTCCACCGGAAAAGTTACGCAATGCACCTTTAAATGTGCTCTGTGTAACTTTTCTGATTAAGGGTCTGCCATCTGATTGTCTCCATGGAAACTCCTCTTATTGATACTCAGCGGCCCCTTGGGGGATGGGGTGACGCTAACTGGAGGCACTGCTCTGTCTGAAGCTTTGTTACTCAAGCTCCACTTTTTTAGAGTTTTGTTTTAATCCAGTTACAATAACACAACTACAACAGATGAGCAGATTTTGAATGTTTAATTAGTTTCTATTAAATTAAATATATTACAGTCACAAGCTAGCTAGCATTAGCCTAGTTTTTCAGTTAGTCACTCTCACTGTTTTGGTTGAAACTGAAACGCCTAAATTGGTCCCTGAACACTCGTAATTACTACAAGCCTCTAAAATGTGGGGTTTAAAGCCATGCTGTTTTCAGACTTAGATCTTAGAACTTATCAGGCACTTTTACTGCTATTGTGTGCATCGTGTTACCGTGGTAACTGCTGAGCAACCACCACAGACAAACATGCAGTACACCCCCACTGCAAAGTATTAATACAGAACATTTTGGAAACAGTTTTAAATGGCTATGAAACCGTCCTAATCTTTCAAACCCATGGATCGCTTTGTCTGGAATGTTCCACAGTATGTCATGAAACATATTTATCTCCATGGAGACATGCAGGTGATGCCAAGTCAATGTATCGGTCAGATCTGTGGAGAGTCAAGCTCATTCACACTAACATTGTATGTGTTTCAAGGTATTTTTACAATTAAAATAATGTAATGAATGCAAGATTGTTTTATATTACTTTACTGTGGCACATTCCAGGTCGGTATCAAACCCTCAACCAGAAAAGTGACACAGTGAACCTTTAAAAATGAAATGAAATGAGGCCAGGGCATTGCAAAAGGTAAGATTTTGAGGTATGGTTTTGCGATCTTTACAGAGAGATACTGTCAGGACATGTTGATAATTATCAGGATTAATTAGAGCTCGTCAGATTCAGAATCACACTGTTTTAACGTGTTAGTTCAATATAGCACTCAGAATTGCTTTTTAAGTTTGTGCGAAATAATAAGTTGGTTTGGAGGTGAGAGCCATCGCTGACCTGGGGCAGACTGACAGAGGAGTGGCTGCTGATATTTGCCAAGTGCCTGAACGACTTTCATACGTAGGCAAGGAGCTGGAATTGAACCTTCCGCCTTAAAGAGGAGGTTATCACGTTGCTATGTTTTAACTGCTAACACATATTTAGATCATCGTGTTACCTTTTATTGTTTTGAAAATGCTACATTTGCAGAAAACAGTGTAGAAACATCATATTTAACACGTTTCGCTTTCACTTTTTTCACGTTTTTGAGTTCGCTGTTCACTCACTCTCAGCGCTAAGTCACTCCCCCTTCGGAGCGCCACCACATTACGATCATCTCACACTCTGCTAATGAAACTACTGCGTACGGCCTCAGGTTTGTGAATTTTTTGTGTTTTTGTTTTGTTTTTTTGGATAATTATGCAACACTGGACACGATCGCACCGCTTACTGTAAGGAGGGTTCGAATAGCGCGCGGGAGAGATCACTAAATCGCTCAAACCTGCACGGATGACATGCGAACTGCTTTATAACACGGTAGAAAGCTCTAAATTAAAAACTTTTTAAACTGTAATGTCACTGGCAAATCTATTTCCCCCAGAAAACTGCAGGATAGCAATTACCAGACAGTATTTGCCAGCTCAAATAATAGGCCTCTATATATATATATATATATATATATATATACACTTCCCCATACATTTGTGCCATATGATTTGTAGCCAGTAATTCTCCGGCGCATGATGAGACGAGCCAACTGCCCCGTGTTTCCTAATGGATTACACAGCTCTTAAATGTTATTCAGCAGAACCCATTTTTGCACGGCTCTAAATATAGAAGAGATCATAATTAGATTGACCACACGAGCGTGAGGCAGCCATTTCCACAATAGGACAAGAATTCACACCTCCCACACCAAGACAATTATCGCTCCACCAAGGACCCGTGTTTGGGCTGGCGCTCTGCACAGGGACCCTGCAGGGCCCATGGAGGAGCAGCGCCATCTGGTGGGCAGTGGCGGTGGTGTACGTTTGTGTATTAACCGCATGTGTTGACTGTGGGCTTGACTTTAATAGTTTTCATTATACTGGAGGTTTAGCTGGAAATAACTATAACTAATAATAGTCATTTGGATTTAAACTAAACATTTGGTTAGTTTGAAAATGTATTAAAATATAAAATCAATACAGATGTACTTATTGTCTATGGGCAAAGTGTTGTTTAAGTTAATTAAGTACAATCAAGTAAGTTAAAGTACAAGTTAATTAAATAAGTATGTTTTAATATTATTTAACTTATTTATGTTGTCGAGAGTCCAGAAAGACACTATAATAAATAAAATGTATTAGTATTATTATTATAAGTGTTCTAGAGTTTACTTACCAGAAAGTAATGATTTTTTATGTATCCTAACTATAAAAGGATTTTTTAAATTATTATTATTATTATTATTATTATTATTATTATTATTATTATTATTATTATTGTTATTATTATTTTTTTATTTATTTCAGATTTAAAACAACTTGGGACTTCTGGCTGTAGTATTTCCTATTTATATTTTTTTTTTATTGATTATTTTATTTATTGTTTATTTGACAGATACAATAAACATAGATCATTGTGTCAAAATAATCTGATGCTTGTATCACAGTGTTTAGAGCCGTGGCTAATTCACAACTAATTCGACTGAATATTTATTTCAAATGTGTTTTCCGTGCCCCCTGCTGGTGACAACGGGGAGTGAACAATTTTTAAAGGACGAATTTGCAGCGCGGCTATTGACGACATGGCCATAACAGATAGTGGCTTTGCAGTGAAACTAATTAAATAAAAAAATAATGCAACAAGTCTGACGGAAATGTATGAACTTTAAAAATGTGTTTAATTCAGTTAGAATAAGTTGCATTTTTCGTTTCAGAAGATTACACCCTCAACAAAACTGCTTAAACTTGATCACTGAACTAGACTACTTCATATCTGATTTTGGAGCGTAAACAAAATAATAAAAACATGATTAAAATTTCAAGTTAAAGTCATGAATACTATACCTCGCATAGCCCTAGCCATAGCCCTTTCTAACGCTGTATTTTTTTTGTGTTTGGTTGCCCAGTCTGGAGACTCAGCTGATGACGGACATCCAGACCATCCTGCAGCTGCTCCAGAGACAGCCCACCCCAGGACCCCCCGCCTACAGCACGGTCACAGCCAGCCCCGAGTACCACAAACCAGGCACCAAGCTCAGGCCCGCCCCCCTGTCCACCAGCCACTTGTTCAGCCATACGGGGCCACAGGTACCAGCAGACTGCACGTGTACCTTCCAGTTTGGAGTCATAGCAAATGTTTTAAAAAGTATCTACCCGCTTTACCAGCCAGAATCACACAGTTTGATAAGATTTGACAAAGACGAGCGGGTCTTGGAGCCGTAAGATGTCTACGAATCCAGAGAGTGTGATTAAAGTTCATGTCAAAACAAACCTTTACGGCTTACACGTAAAAAAGGGGAAAAATACAACTGTGAATCACTTTTGTACTTTAACAATAGAAGCACCAAACTCTTATTTATCTCAAGTAAAAGAAGTTACCTACTTTGTTCTGAATGACACAAGAATTTCCGAGAGGAGACGTCTTCTGCGTTTGACACATGATACAAATTATCCGGGCGTACACCGTGCGATTTTTGGCGCTTTTTGAGACGATTTTTCACTCGTGCGACTGTTGGGATTGGGATCGGGCCGAGGTTTGGCTTAATCGTGTGTCGTACTTCTTGCAGTAAACGTGGGGTAACAAGAACCGGTTAATACCTCATGACCAGCTCCCGATCAATCGCAGGTCGTAAGAATATCAAACCTGTTTGAAATCCAGTCGCCTCTCGTGAAGGTTTCGCACTGTTGAAGTCGTTCGTACAGTGTGAGAACATGAATCATGAACTGTGAACTTTTAAACCCTGAGATTTTATTTATTTATTTATTTATTTATTTATTTAAACGGGACAATGCATGATGAATAATGAACAGACAAGCATATATAGCATGAATGTAAACATACCGGATTTTAGCAGAAATGCTAATTTCCATCCGTTGTCCCAAGGGTTAATAGGTAAATAGGAAAATAACGTACAACACAGTAAACACTAATCCACTATACACGACAATAAAATAGCTAAAAACCCTTCTAGTATATATACACCTGCCTGCCCATTATTACCATAAGTGCACCAGCGCTCACACATATCCTCATACATACAGATTTTGGGGCCATACAAAGATTAATTTGATATACTACATTACAATACATACATTATATACACACCTGCATACCTGTCATCATCATAAGTGCACCAGGACTCACACATATCCATACAGATTTCGAGGCCATTTACAGATTCATTCAATATATACATTACAACTTATATATTACATTACGAGTGTGTGCATTTCTGATTCGACCAGAGCCAGCTTTTTAATTGGACTTTACATGAGTTGTATGTGGAGCTTTCTCTTATTGTTTGTCGTACACTTTGAACCGGGGGCTGAGTGAAACCATCAGAAATATTGCACAGTGTTCGTCCGGCTTTAGCAGCTGTGGTAGGAGCGTCTCAAGTCAGGACCGAGGTTTTTCACGCTCCATTTCCTGATTCAAGACTCTTCTCTTCAAACTGAATGTGGAACGGACCGGCAGCTCAGGCAATTGACCGAGAGGTTTTGTCAAAGAAATGGATTCAGAACCAAAACTATTTATTATATTTTGTTCTATATAAGTGTTCTGTATAAACATCAGCAGAGATGCAAAGGTGCACTATGTAACTTTTTGGTTGAGGGTCTGTCACCTGCTTGTTTCTATGGATATTTTAAACAGGTCTACCTCACATTTATTCAATCACAGTAGTTTTATAGCTAGAAATAAATACATTTATTCAATCACAGTAGTTTTATAGCTAGAAATAAATACATTTAATCAATCACAGTCGTTTTATAGCTAGAAATAAATACATTTAATCAATCACAGTAGTTTTATAGCTAGAAATAAATACATTTAATCAATCACAGTAGTTTTATAGCTAGAAATAAATACATTTAATCAATCACAGTAGTTTTATAGCTAAAAATAAATACATTTAATCAATCACAGTAGTTTTATAGCTAGAAATAAATACATTTAATCAATCACAGTAGTTTTATAGCTAAAAATAAATACATTTAATCAATCACAGTAGTTTTATAGCTAAAAATAAATACATTTAATCAATCACAGTAGTTTTATAGCTAGAAATAAATACATTTAATCAATCACAGTAGTTTTATAGCTAGAAATAAATACATTTAATCAATCACAGTAGTTTTATAGCTAAAAATAAATACATTTAATCAATCACAGTAGTTTTATAGCTAGAAATAAATACATTTAATCAATCACAGTAGTTTTATAGCTAGAAATAAATACATTTAATCAATCACAGTAGTTTTATAGCTAGAAATAAATACATTTAATCAATCACAGTAGTTTTATAGCTAGAAATAAATACATTTAATCAATCACAGTAGTTTTATAGCTAAAAATAAATACATTTAATCAATCACAGTAGTTTTATAGCTAGAAATAAATACATTTAATCAATCACAGTAGTTTTATAGCTAAAAATAAATACATTTAATCAATCACAGTAGTTTTATAGCTAGAAATACATATTTTTTTCAATCGCAGTAGTAGTTTTATAGCTAGAATTATCTAGAAAATGAGGCATTCTGACTGTGAGCGGAGTCGCCCCTCCACAGATCTGACCTGCAACCTGGTCTGGTTTGGTCTCCATAAAGATAGAAACATATAATATCATAGTGTGAAACATTCCAGACAAAGTAATAGCATCTCCGTGAAGAAAACCATTTGACGGACCCTCCACCAGAAAAGTTACGCAATGCACCTTTAACATTTGCATTTTCTATAACCTAAACCCCGCTCTCTCTCTCTCTCTCTCGTTTCAGGGCCCGTCTCACAAAGCGGAACCACCAGAAGAACCCAAAGACTTGAGTTTGGCCCGAGCGTCAGAGGACAGCCTTACCGCCCTGCTGGGACAGGACTTTACCGAGCAACATCCGGAGTCACCGCAGCTACACCCTATGCCCCATACGCACCCAGCCTTCATCCTCCCCTCCTCCTCCTCCTCGCCCCACACCGACGCCCCCCCGCACCCCCACGGACCAGACTCAGACAGCCCTGGCCCATAGCGACTCAAACCCGGGCGGCATTACTAAGCATAGACTTTGAATCGGCATGCTGGCACAGACATTTGTATGGTTCTTTTGCTTGGTAAATTAGTAAGTAAGTTTTTTTTTTTAATACTCATGCATGTGAATATAATACTGTTTACTGCAGTGATGGAATAATAATAAGTACTGCAGTTTTCAGTATATTAGAGTCGGTTACATATTGTAACAGTAGAGACGTGACACTGGAGATGTCCGGAGGACTCGTTAAGTGTTAATCTGTGTAAATCCATCTATAATCTTCTACATCAGATGCCCTAAAAGGTACAGGTACACGCACATGACTGGTGCAGGGCTGCTACAGTGAACACAGAAAACAAGACAAAGCTGCACACTAAACCGCTTTCAATAAATGACATCGTTTCGATTAGTGGATCTTCAGGTCATGCTCCTCTCTGCGTGTCACTCCCATATAAACTCTGCCCACTGATCCAAAAATGAGCCCCAGGAGAGGTCCACAACACAACATAAAACACAATATACACTGTTCATCATATAACATGAGCCATTACCCAAGTCCATTAATCATATGTCATCATCGGGTAAGGAAATTACATTAGAAAACATTATCAAAAGTGTTTAATTTCATCTTCCTGTTACAGCCACTAGGGGCCAGCGTTTTTAAGGAATAAATACAAAAACTCTCTCTCTGTAGGAGCAGCCTGTTAATATCTCCTGCTCTTCTTGGGAGCTTCACCTGCTCTGTCCCGGGATATTTAAGTGAGGAGATGGGCTTCTTTAAAATGGGCAGCGACCATAGTCCGTATATATGAGTGGATTAAGTGAGTGTGACGTCTCCACAGCGTCAGCGTCGCTCAAATGAGGCTAGTATCATAGCAACCACAAGAGCCAATCATGATTGAGGTCGTTAAACGTGCCCGCCCGCCCTTCTCATCGCTGTATTTTGGTGATTCTTGAGAATAATAAGGAAACTTTTACCTTTTATCATCAAACTTTCAATAGTAAGTTTACGTCATTGATTTATTTTGTATGTTCTGTGTACGAGCAACAACTAGCTCAATCAAACCTGTTGCTAGCTCTCTGCAGCAGCGACCTCGGGGAATGAAGGCGTCGGATTGGTCCGTTATTTATGTTCATATCTTGATTTAGGAACAAAACAGCGAAATGAAAAATCCAGACTCCTGTGTCGTCAGTTCATACGAACATTTTAAGACCAAAATGACGAGTCTCAGTGCAGCAGGTACAGAGAGATGGACGATAAGATCTCAGTGTAAGTCAATGGGGAAAAGGGAGAGAAGGAGCCGCAAGAGCCTCCTGGAGCACTTCCTGTTTGGCACACGGCGGCTAACGGGTTAGCTCTGTCCATATCTACAGTCTATGGCAGCTACAGGGTTCCTTAGGCCTCATTTCTAAAGTTGTTCCTATGTTCAGATATTCGAGTCTTTCGCGCTCAAGATGTTTTTCCTACGTAACCAAATCAGTGAGCAGAGTTTATATGGGAGTGGCACTCAGAGAGAAGCACGATCTGACCAAGATCCACTGATCGAAACGTTGTCATTTATTAAAGACGGTTTTCGCATAAGTGTGCAGGGTTCGTCTCGCTTTCTACGTCAGATGCCCTAACACAAATCTCACCGTAATGTCCCAAAATCCTGTTCTAACGGGTCTCCTCAGTCCCATTATAAAACATTATGGACCTTGATATCAAAAAGTAAAGCCTCAAAGTTATTTAAAGATGCAACTGTTCTAATGGAGGGTCAGCCAGCTACTTGTCTCCATGGAGATGATATGACTTTGCCCGGAGTGTTCGTCAATATGGCTTTTAATTGACCTTCTTACATTTTTTCAGCTACAGGTGTTTTCACTGCCAAAAATAACATCGAAAAACATGCTTTTTCACTGGGAGTGGGCTCGCCTTTCCACAGATCTGATCTGTAATTTGGCCTGGAGGTGTCATCTGCTCTGCTTTATTTATTTATTTATTCATTTATTCATTTATTTATTTATTTGCTTTAGTCCAGAATAGAAAAGATCAATTTAGTGTTATACGGTGGAACATTTCAGGCAAAGCAATAGCATTTCCATGGAGACAAACAAGCAAGCAGTGAACCCCCACTAGAAATGTTACGTATTGCAGCTTTAAAATACCACACACTGAATAAGCTATGACTATTTTCTATACGTTCTATAGATTAGGGAAAAAAAACACACATTTGCCCTATTTATACTAAAAAAAACATGAATGATGATGAATTTAACGAGATATTTACGATAACCTTTGCTGCAACTGTGCAATTTATAAATGTAATTAATGGATAAAATAACTTTCCAAGACACGTTTGCCCACTGACCAGGAAGTTGGTGGTTCAATCCCTGTATAAACACTGTACGTCCGTATGATTGTGAGACGACTTTGGTCTTTCAGGCAGAAATGCAGCTGAACTAAATACTAAATAAGACAGATTTGGGGAAAAACAAGTGTATTTTCATGGAATCCCAAATATTATAACTGCTTAAACTCCTTATGGATGCAATTGGACCAAAATAATTATCAAAATGTAGTGGAATTTACAATCCAAGTTCATACATTTGGGATATGACCATGAAAACATGAATTCAGTCAAACCTTAAAGAGGGGGTATTACGCAAAATCTGGCACTTCCCACCATGTTATAACGTTTCCTCATCAAAAACAGGCCCGGCGAGGTTTAATATGTGTCAAAGCATCAAAAACGAAACTGAAACTAAACATTTGAATTCAGTTTTTGCCGATTTTAGCATTTTCAAACCAATAAAACATAACAGGGCAAACTAAATATGTGACGTGTGCGCAGTTAATACCCCACAGAAGTATAATACCCCCTCTTTAAAGTGTATTTCCATGAGTTGTAGTCCAGATCCATGTTGTCTTTGCTTTTTTGTTTATTAGAATGCTAAGCCAATACAAGGTCCACGTATTTAAAGTGTATTATATATATTTCCTGCCACTTTTTAATGACGAGATGTTTGAACCAGATTTTATCATTTGTATGTTTGCCTGTCTTCTCTGACGCGTGACTCAGGGGTTATGGACACTGCACTGCAATACACACTACTACTACTACTACTACTACTACTACTTCAACTACTACAAGTACTACTGCTGTTACTTTCTTCTACAAACTACGTGCATTATTACTGTGCTCACTGATGTGCACCTACTGAATTTCAATAAGCCAATGGGACACATCCTACCTGCTTGTCACAGTCGATACTTTGCAGCTACTTTCCCTGGGGGTGTGACGCTAACCGGAGGCACTGCTCTGTCTGACGCTCTATTACACGTCAATCTGAGCTTTATTCTAACGCAGTCTGACCAGAAAGAGCTGATTTAGTTGGAATTACAACACGTTTGCGCTGTTAAACAAGTCTCCCGCACGTAAAATAACAGTTTTTCGCTTAGTTTCTCACCTTTTTGCTGAAAATCAAACACATAAATAGTATAGGATGTAACAATAACCGAAATATCGTGATATCATATTGTCAAAAGTCTCAGAATAATATCGTGGACCATCACAATATATCGAATTACAAGTTAATTTGCTTAAATTCGTTGTTATGGTGCAACAGCTAAGCTAAAATTCACGAAAACTACATATCCCATGATCCTTTGCTCTGTCTCAGTCCAATATACATGATGAAATATGTTATTGAACACATTTGAATCTTGATTATTTGGATTATAACAGAAAAGTGGCACAGTGATAATTGTGTTAGCCTCTACAGAATATCGTAATAAATATTGCACCGTGAGATAAATATCGTGAATATATCGTACCGAGAGATTTGGATTTACGTTACGTCGCTCCTAAACACGACCGTAAACGCTCGTATTGATCACAAGCTCCTGAAAACGTGTTATTTTTGCTCGCTTTTGTATTTTTCTTTGAGTTTTCTGGCGATCTTAAATCTTTTTCCTCAGCGCTTGCTAATGCGCCCATTCGCTGCGACTCCGCCGTACCCGCTGAACATTCCGCCGTAGACATGCACGCGGAACACCCCCGGCGCGACGTCACTGCAAAGTATCGACGCGAGTGCAAGCACGATGTTACAACCGATCAGTGCATGTCTTTTGTATGTTACGACTTCTATTTTGCACTGCTTTTGAGCCCAAAGTAGCACACTATATGAAAAGATGTCAGCTTAATTTTATAGGGTGTAATTATTATTATTATTAGTAGAGACTTTGTGAAAAAGAATAGAAAACTGTACATAAGAAGCCTACGAGATGGTTTTGTGCCTATACAAAACTTTCAAATGCAATGTTTTATTTATTATGACTAACCTACACTTTCACTAACACGTCTCCGGTGGTGGAAAGAGACCTGATCATTTGTGCTCAAGTAAAAGTACTGGTACAAGTAAAAGTACTGGTACAAGTAAAAGTACTGGTACAAGTAAAAGTACTGGTACGTAGCTAAAATCTACTCGACTATAAGTATTTGAGTCAAAACTTGAGAAATGAATCCGTTTAAAGATGAATTAAGTTGTTTTAAACGGGCTGCACAGTGTGTCACAGTGGAATCCTGATAGGAATTTGAGTTGGCGCATTTATCAAGTTGCTTTTTTTAATTTTATTTATTTTATTTTAGCATAAAACAGCACGAGCAACGATAAACTCACCAATCGTAACATGAGACAATGAAACTTTTGCAGATTAAAGCTATAAAAGTGTAAAAGCATGAGCACGGATCCTGTAAAAAAAGAGTTTTTAAAAATACAGGTAAAAAACGAACTAAGTTTTAAAGTTTAAATAGCAAAATATTCCTCTGTTAATGACAAAATACTCTGTCTTTTTAAAGAAATATCTCGTCGTATCCGTGATCTGAAATACACGGGATTCTTGTCAGTGATACTTCAATTCAACATTTTCCCGAAATTGTTCAGCTCTATTGCTGTTTCAGGTTACATCACTACACTCTATAGGCCAATATTATTTAATACAAATGGGGAACTGTTCAAATTAATGCCGTTTAACTGCAGATTTTTGTCACAATCCACCTTATTCCGCCCACTTTTGTCTCCAAGCGCTCCTAAATCGAGCTTTTTTGTGGTGCCGCTCTCGGGTAATCAGGGATCCCATTCATTTCAATGGACAAGTTGGGAAACATTTTGCGTCTTTAGTCTGACATAAAGTCGGTTCATTTGTGTAAAATGTCCAAACTGTGCAGCAAAACGGCTTTAAAACGGCTTTATGGTGTTTATTGAACTTATTTGCGGTAAAGATCGACCCCATACAAAATAATACAGCCTGAATAATGATAGAGTCTGAAAATAAGGTGAATAGGACAAAATTATATATAATACAGATGGTGGGCTGCTAAAATTAATGTTCAACTGCAGATTTTTGCTGCAATATGAAACAACCATGTTCCATACTGTATCTGGGAATGTTCCTTTCCAATATTTCACGGCAAAGCGCAGTTTAATCCATAGGAAAAACCGTCTTTTTACCCGCTCTTCTGGAAATATAACATCATCCCATTGCAGAATCTGAAAACCACTCATTTAAAACAGCATTTCGACTTATTCTCTGCGCTTTAACCACTCAGAAACAGCCCGTTGTGGATTAGAATGATTGAGATGATTTGATTTTAAAGGCAGCCAGACTTAAACGCAATTACAAATGTCAAAAAAAAAAAACACTCCAAAAGGTAAAACTGCCCAAAGAATTCCTCTATTACAACAACGTGAGTATTCATAATTAGTCCCTTTCCACCTCCGTGCGTCATAAGAACAGAGCAGCACCTGGTACTGTACAGTGAACAAAGATTTAAGGTTTAACTTGAGAATGCCAGAATGAACTTGTATTTTTTCTAGTTTTGGGAACAGACTGGAGAACCTCTTAACAGTAACAGTAGTATATCATGTTTGTTCTGATGCTGTTGGAGCAATAAATGAAGACACGTTTACCCCTGTGTGACGCCCATCGTTTGTTTGTTGTCTTGTAAATTGTAAAAGTAAATGTTAAAAGTAGAACGTTAAAGGGCCTACGCAATTTTCTGTATGTTATAATGTTGTTTCCTCATCGCAAACAGACCCGGAGTTGTGTTTTGTTTCATTCGCGCATGTTTAACACACAAGCTCTGCATATTTAGGCCGAAAACACTCATCCACATCCACCTTGTGATGTCGCGTGGTAATACAGGAAGTGCTCCGCTATGTTTTTAAACTCCGCACACCTTTACCAGAATCATTTGGATGATTCTGTAACGGGAATTGACGATCTCCCCTGAACAAAAGGTAAAAAGGAGCTGTTACCTTGAAAACTGAAGGTGGATTGAGGTGTTTGGAGATGTTGACGGACTAATAATAAAGGATTAATGTGTGAATGAAACGAAACACAGCTCCGGGTAGTATGTTTTTGAGGAGGTAACAGCATTAAAACGTGGCTAAAAGCTCACAAGAGTCAGTAGGCTTTATTCACGCTTACGTCACAAACCAGGAAGACGTCGGGAAACATGCGATGACGACTTCCGCTGTAGTTCCCGACTCTGGACTCGACCGACTGTGATAAAACCCACTGAAGTAAATGTGATCGTTGGTAAAATAAAGACTGCAGACGTATGTGCCGTTTGGAATCATCTCGAATTCGTCGCCCTCGTCTCTTCTAACCGCATGAACCCAGTGCGCTCGGAGTCGTGCGTCAGTGGGGAAATGATAAAAACTGATGTACGGCTGTAATTGTCGATGAGCTGAACATAACAGAACGCTACAGTGACATTTAGATGAAGAAAACTGGACCATTTTCTCATTTTTCTTAGATTTGATCAGACTTACTACCACAAACAGAGCTGCTGGAAGTTGTCGTCGCACGTTTCCAAATGTTTTCCTGGTTTGTGATGCAAGTGAGAGTCAATTTAGCTTAATATAGGACCTTTAAATAACAGAGTTTGGTCAAGACACTGATGTAATGCGGGTTTTGTATTGCTATGTGGGTAAGTACCACTTGGGTGATTGAAGTCATTGCTGCTTCTTCTTCACATTTAGGGAGGATAAAATGAGAGTGAAAGTAAAATTAAGAGTACTGAAGCTACTGTATGTGCATTTTTGAGGTATTATCTGGATTATCCTGCACGATTCTAAGAAAAAGAAAGTTAAAGTGTAGCTGAAAAGTACCTCGACACATCACAAGGTGTAACAGAGCATTTGGGGCTTTGGAAATGTAAACAGACTAATAATAAAGGATTATTCTAACATATGCGAATGAAACAAAACAGCTCCAGGTATGTTTTTGATGAGGTAACACCATTTTAACACGGTTTAAAGCTCACAAGAGTCAATTTTGTGTAAAACGGGGCATTTAAGTGTGACCAAGACAACGGTGAATTCTGTATTTCGTTTGAATCTGCATCACTGGACACTGATTAATCTTCTTTTGCACTGATTTATCTAGTTTTATTACAAACGTTTTTGTAAAATAGGATATATTGTTTGGAGAACGGTTCCGCAAACGTTATGTTAGAACAGCACCATCTAGCGGCCGGGGAGGTGATAACGTCTCTATTTCCCAGACTCGAAACCGAAAGTTGAAGGGTGTCGTGGAAAACGAAAACGCAGCTCTGGCAGCGAGATATAGAGGGTGTTTTCTGCTCTTCAAGACATTTGGGTCCCAACCTCAAGACCACACCGCGTTCACTCGTGCGCCCTGATCCAACTGCGTAAAACATGGACGCAAACACGGACGAGGTGAGGAAACGTAACATCGAAACGTTTAGACCGCGGCTAAGACAACTCATCAAAGTAGAACAGGTTATCCATCTTGTTAACTTTCTAACTCCGGAGCAAAAGGACCGGATTCAGCACCAGAATGGAGAACTTGCGGCTGCGGACAGGCTGATTTCCGAGGTTCTGAAGGCGGCGCACGGCCCGGGCTGGTACCGTGTGTTCATTGACGCGCTGTGGCACGGGGGGTGCGAAAGAGCGGCTCAGTACGCGGAGGGTCTGCCCCCCAGTGAGAAAGAGGAGGCGGACAATGATGAAGGCGTCGAGCTCATCACGCTGCTTTACCCCACTCTGCTGGGCAAAATGGACGCGGCCACCGTGTGCGTGGCGTGTTACGCTGCTAAACTGATTACGGACGCGGACAAGGACATCGTAAGTACATCTTTCACTTTTAATATGTCCATGAGGGATCTTTCGTTTGAGGAGAGCTGTTGTTTACATTCAGGTTGTAATTGCAGTCGCTCAGCAGAAGATGGCGCACGCGTGTTGCGTATATAATAGTCACGCTCACTGTTTACAGACCGTGTGTGGCCACTGGAGTTATTTAGATTAGCCGCAAAGTCCATTGTCTCTTATGTGTCCAAGAACTTTACAAAAGATCAAAACACTTAGAATCATCCTGGATTTGATTTCTCAGAGTGAAATCTTCAACCAGTATCACCAAAGGTCCTGGTCCTGGTTCAGTCCCAGTTTAGTACCTGGTTTATTCCTGGTTTAATCCTGGTTCAGTCCCAGTTTAGTATCTGGTTTAATCCTGGTTTAGTTCTGGTTTAGTCCTGGTTTATTCCTAATTTATTCCTGGTTTAATCCTGGTCTAGTCCTGGTTTACTACCTGGTTTAGTACCTGGTTTATTCCTGGTCTAGTCCTGGTTTAGTCTCAGTTTAGTGCTGGTTTAGCCCTGGTTTAGTCCGGGTTCAGTCCCAGTTTAGCACCTGGTTTAGTACCTGATTTATTCCTGGTTTAATCCTGGTTTAATCCTGGTTTATTCCTAATTTATTCCTGGTTTGTGACATCTTCAACTAGTATCACCAACAGTGGGTAGAAAAGCCACAAATGTACTCAAGTAAGAGTAATATTTGCTTACTTGTCCTGGACCTACTGAAGTAAGAGTAAAAAGGTGAAAGTATTTTTTTTTTGAGTGCCATTTCTGTCCTCTTCCTGTTCTTGAATTGAACATTGCAACACTGGAATTTCTCCATTGTGGGAAAGCTCAAGGTTTTCTTACCTTACCTTAAGTACTATTACTCAAGTAAAAGTAACTGGCACTTCATAAATAAATTAACCAAATAATTTTATGTGAATGTAATTTGAAGGACAAAACATGAAATAATTCAAAAGATAAACACAAAAATGAGGAAAACTGAATTAAATCTGAAGGAGCTGCAAGAAACACAAACGTTCAAATCATTTCATATTGTCACCATAAAACTCACTCATACCAGACTCTTTACTCAAGAAAGAGTTTTTTTTATCAACACTCAAGTAGGAGTAAAAATATGCTGCTAGAAAAGTACTCTGAAACGTACAATTTCTTTCAAATGTGCATAGATCAGTCAATAATTGTTGTATTTTATGTATTTCTTTCACTGTAGATCAATGCCGAGAATGAACCAAGGAACAAAGCTTTAAAACTTCTGAGCAGAATCGTCAAAGGTCCTGAAGGATGGTTCTCCACGTTCCTCGACGTCCTTCGTAAAACTGAACACCGCGACCTGTACGAGCTCCTCTCAGGACAGTCTCCAGAGGAACACGGCGGTGAGATGTTTGGGAATTTCCCTGATCGTCTGGGATTTTACATTATTTTTAGGCCGTATTCAGGTGTTTATTTTGGCTTTGGATAAACCAGCAATCATGTAGTTAGATTTGCTTTTCTCCTTTGAGCCGTGATTGGTTTGGATTTAAACATTTAAAATTGCCCCTCGAGTGTAAACAAGGAAAGAACACAGGGTGGGAAAGAAGAAGTGCAGCTAAAGTGGGACTAAACACCTAAACTCCACCCAAAACCAGCGCTTAAACACATGCTCTGGTTTAGTCCTGGTTTAGTCCTGGTTTAGTCCTGGTTTAGTGCCTGGTTTAGTCCTGGTTTAGTCCTGGTTTAGTCCTGGTTTAGTCCTGGTTTAGTACATGGTTTAGTGCCTGGTTTAGTATCTAGTTTATTCCTGGTTTATTCCTGGTTTAATCCTGGTTTAGTCCTGGTTAAGTACTTGCTTTAGTGCTGGTGTATTCCTGGTTTAATCTTGGCCTAGTCCCGGGTTAGTCCTGGTTTAGTACCTGGTTTAGTACCTGGTTTATTCCTGGTTTAATCCTGGTTTAGTCCTGGTTTAGTCCTGGTTTAGTCCTGGTTTAGTACATGGTTTAGTGCCTGGTTTAGTATCTAGTTTATTCCTGGGTTAATCCTGGTTTAGTCCTGGTTAAGTACTTGCTTTAGTCCTGGTTTATTCCTGGTTTAATCTTGGCCTAGTCCCGGGTTAGTCCTGGTTTAGTACCTGTTTTAGTAACTGGTTTATTCCTGGTTTAATCCTGGTTTAGTCCTGGTTTAATCTTATCCTAGTCCTGGGTTAGTCCTGGTTTAGTACCTGGTTTATTTCTGGTTTAATCCTGGTCTAGTCCTGGTTTAGTCCCGGTTTAGTCCCAGTTTAGTTCTGGTTTAGTCCTGGTTCAGTCCCAGTTTAGTGCCTGGTTTAGTACCTAGTTTATTCCTGGTTTAATCCTGGTTTAGTACCTGCTTTAGTCCTGGTTTAGTCCTGGTTTAATCCTGGTTTAGTCCTGGTTTAGTCCTGGTTTAAGGCCTGCTTTAGTCCTGGTTTAAAGCTGGTTTAGTCCTGGTTTAGGCCTGATTTATTCCTGGTTTAATCCTTGGTTTAGTCCTGGTTTAGTCCTGGTTTAAAGCTGGTTTAATCCTGGTTTAGTCCTGGTTTAGTCCTGGTTTAAGGCCTGCTTTAGTCCTGGTTTAAAGCTGGTTTAGTCCTGGTTTAGGCCTGATTTATTCCTGGTTTAATCCTTGGTTTAGTACCTGCTTGAATCCTTGGTTTAGTCCTGGTTTAATCCTGGTTGAGTCCCGGTTTATCCCAGGTTTAGTTCTAGTTTAGTTCTAGTGGATGCTTCCTGGAGCTGTCTTAAATAAAGCTGCAGCAATACTTAAACTTTGTGAGTAACATTTAATTGCGTTTATTTGACAGGGACCAAGTACAGGAGCATGAGCCAAAGAAACATCACCGAGTCTTCGAATGTTTTTAGAATGTCTCAATAATGTTTAGTAAACTTTAAATCAACTAATCATTTCTTGTTAGGAAAATTCTTAGGGTTTACAGTGCAGCTTCCTGAAGGTTGGTGCTTACCTGACTTACCTCTTTACACAGTATTTGCATGTAATTTCTGTGGTTTTTTTTCTTGTCTTTTAGCTGAGGAGAAGCCCTCACACAGAGATGAGCCCACAGGAAATGAAAGTCCCGCTCCAGGTCCAGCCAAAGACGTGGACTCGGCTCCAGAAGGTTCTGCGCCCAACCCCCCCTCAGAAGAATCAGGTGAAGTCCGTCCGTCTGTTTACGGAAAGGGCTGACGCGATCCTGCGATTCTGAGCTTCATTTTAATACTAACACCACGTCCCTCATGGTCAGTTTTATAACAACATAACTTTAAACGTCATTGAAACTCAAAAAGCGCCAGAATTAGGAAAATGCTAAATCCGTACGTGCTGTGTTGTCATTTATTTTGGTCTGAAAGGAAAACAGTTCTCGCAGCGTCCTCCTCAGATGCAGCAAGAAAACAGCTCCACAGGGACTTAGAGCTGAAATATTCTAACAGAGGAGGGTTTTATCTTTCACACACTCGTTATTTTACATTGATAGACCCAGAAATGACAAAGATATTCACTTTTAAATACTTAAGAATCGCTTTTGGCTTCACTTCAGCTTTAATCAAATGCGCTTGTATAGGGACACGCAGTTCGCAACATACGCGATTTATTTCTCAGACTCTATCTTTGAGTAAGTTTTACTCAGGAAACGGACAGTTGAGACATTTCTATGTGATATAATATAGTTTTAATGTCCGGAAAGAGGATGGAAGAGGAGGAAATCATCAAATCTTCATCATCAAAGAAGGAAAAGTGTTGATAGTGTTGCTCCCCTACACTTTACATTTAGACTATATTATAAAATATAACACAGCCTGAGAAAGCTCTGTTCTTATTTTTTATTTTTTTTATTTTGGGCATTTAACATTCTTTTACAATGGAACATGTAACATTAGAGAAATCATGATAGAAATAACAAAAACAACGACAAAATATTTTGCCCAAAAAGGAGTGGGAAGAAGAGTTTATTTAATCCACAGCTTCTCTCCTTTTCTCCTTTTCACTGAATTAAAATTCTGAGCTGTGAATCATTGAACCGAATGAACTAAAACCGAATCAGAATCATCAGAATCAGAATTACTTTTATTTTCTTCGTTACAGATGCAAACGCCCAAGTAGTTAGAATCAAGTTTTCAAAAATAAGATAAATACAATAAGATAAAAATCGTTCTCTCTCAGAAATGATTTACACCAGTGACATATTTACATCTGTACACACGTGTGAGCGGGAAGAGGATGTTACAGTAGTTTGTGATTTAAAGTGCAGAGTTCAACAGTTTGATGGCGACAGGCAGATTTCAACACTTCACAAATAAACTCCAGCTGTACAGTAGTTGCACTGTGTAATGTCTGTAATGTTTGTTATTATATTAGACTCATGATCAGAAAAAAAATTACATTCCTTTTTTTTTTTTTGCATCTTAACCAGATCGAATCGATATCATGACCCATGTGTCAGGATACGCATTGAATCGTGGGAAAACTGTATCGTTGCCTCCCTAATGAAGTCCCAGACCTCAGATTGTCTCGGACTGGACCTGCTCAAATTTGAGTGAAATACCTCTGCCCCCCTATTATACCCCCGTATATAACTGCACATAGCACTTCCGGCTCCATCGACTCTGGCTCTAATTGACCTTGTATTGAAAAATTGTCACTCCTCTCTCTAGAATTGCTACTGTGAGTCTCGTCGTTTTGGTTTCGGGTGCCTGGTGAGCTTCATTTGACTGACGTCGCGCTCACTTAGTCCACTTCTTTAAACAGTCTGTGTTTATCCTCAATACGCCACAGAAACTTTCTTTTCCTTTTTTCTTTTTGCCAACCACTGCATCTGTCTACAATATCAACAGGCTATTTATTTAATTGTTTATTATTTATTATTTTTATATTATTTTATTTGAACTCAAGCAAAGAGAATACGTGTTTACCATGTAGGGACACACTGAAGGGAATAACAACATCAAAATGAAAAACAAAATTAAATACAACATAAATAGGTTTGAGCGTCTTTTCAAAACAATAGAAATTTTGAAATCTTGTGACGGGTGGATTTAGCTGTCGTCAAGGGAAAATTTTTCTTGAAAACGCCAGTGTTAAAGTCACTTAAGTTTCCAGTCTGATATATAAATTGCAGAATATGTTCAAATTCCCAAAATCGCTTCACATGACCAAGTCCTTCCTGTGATTCATGCTTTTTTTGTTTTGTTTTTTTTTCATAAATGTTTCCCCAAACTTGGTCATGTCCATAAGTTGTTAGTTTGTCCCTCAGAGGCTGCTGTAGTCGTGTTGACGTGTAGTTTGACCTTGTGACGTGTGCAGTGTGTGAAGCTCATTTGCACACGCGGCAGGTAAAACCAGGACTGAAGCAAATTTTCGGAAGAGCAAATCAAACTATTCAGAGTAAACCTGCACGCAAAGGAAGGCTTAATGTTGTGGCACGATGAACTCTGCTCTTCACCTGAAAATATAAGTAAAAAATAGTAGGATTAGTGTTGATATCGCTTATGTTTTTGGGTTTAAAGGTCCTATATTACGCAAAACTGACTCTTGTGAGCTTTAAGTCATGTTATAATGTTGTTACCTTCTCAAAAACACACCTGGAGTTGTGTTTTGTTTCGTTCACAATGGAGCACTTCCTGTATTACCTCGTGACATCACAAGGTGGGACTGAGTGTTTTTTCCATTTGAGAGAAGAGCTCAGGCTAAATATGGAGGATTTGTGTGTTAAACATGTGTGAATGAAACAAACACAACTCCAGGTCTGTCTGTGATAAGGAAATAACATATGTCATCAGGAAAGTCGCGTCATCTGGGCTCTTTAATGGGTTTTTTCACCTGTCGCCATATTGGTTCTAGTTGTTAATGTAAACAAACGGAAACTCCAAAGGAAACATGCATTAACTGTCCAAATATAACTATTTCAGGTTTCTGATGTTAGATTAATAACATTTCTACCAGTCAAAGTCAGTGAAAAGCATCTAAAACAATTTCATAGATTTAATAGAAGGAATATACGCCCTGAGTGACGTTAGCTGCCAAAAAAACACAACAACAAATTAGATTTATATTTTTTCTTTATAGGCCCTTTAGGTTTGTTAAATTAGCATAAGCTGCCAGTAGGTTAACTTTGCTAGCTTACTGTATCTTTAAGTGTTTTGGGGAGAATTTTAGTAAGACATTTTCATTTTGATAATTTAAATAATTAATAATGCATCATTTCAATAAATCAGTAATGAAATAATTGAAGAAAACACACACAGATTAACTCCTGATTGTTTAACAAAAACACCTTTTCCCGTCCACCTTTCTCCTCACCTCAACATCTTTGACGTGTGTTGAAACCATTGAACTATAATAAAATCTGGAAGATGAATCCAAGATGGCGCCGTATTGTTTTCAATGGGCTGTGCTCATTGGCGCATGACCCCAATTTTAACTTCCGCAGCCCAACGTGTGACATCAGAAACACAGTTCTGACCAAGCGTGAGCTGCTGGAGCGGAGCGCGGGCTCAGAGCGGTGAGGATAACTCTTACAAAGATGATTTTTAGCTGATTTTTGACAATTTAAAAAATGTTTAAAGTTCATATTGTAAATATACAGTAGAATCCTTACAAAATCCGACCTTTATGAAAGCTGCTGATGCCCTGTCAGCCGGACACGAGTTTGATTTCACAAAAAATGCTTTGTGCTTCTATGGGAGATTTTTTCCTGGGCTGCGGACATAGAACTACAGAACATGACTGTGGGCTGCAGTACCTCACTCGGCCACACGTCAGTCTGTGGTCACGGGTAGAGGGGGCGTCTTTTCCAGCTCTTATTATACATCCATGGATGAAACCAAAGTGTGACCCGCTGCTCTTTGCCGCCTTTTAGGCCTATGCAGTTTATGCTTGACAAAACGGCACATTATCGTATTAGCTGCTGTTATTACCATAATTTGAGTGAACCTAAAGGGCCTATATAGAAAAAATATAAATCTAATTTGTTGTTGTTTTTTTTTGGCAGCTAACGTCACTCAGGGCGTATATTTCTTCTATTAAATCTATGAAATTGTTTTAGATGCTTTTCACTGACTTTGACTGGTAGAAATGTTATTAATCTAACATCAGAAACCTGAAATAGTTATATTTGGACAGTTAATGCATGTTTCCTTTGGAGTTTCCGTTTGTTTACATTAACAACTAGAACCAATATGGCGACAGGTGAAAAAAAACCATTAAAGAGCCCAGATGACGCGACTTTCCTTATGACATATGTTATTATCTGCTGTTAGTCTGTGTGGACTTTTCCAGAACGCACGGGGGGGTCTGTCACCTATTTGCACCTATTTTCCTATTTGAAATGTTGTAGCCTTGCCTGTAATGTTCCACAGTATAACATTAAACTTATCTGTCGTCATGGAGACAGCAGGAAGCATAACCAGGCCGAGTTACAGGTCAGATCTGTGGAGAGATAACCCCCACTGTCCCTAACAATGCATGTATTTAAGGCTTTATTTAGCAAGAAAAACAGGTGTAACTGGATCATTTAAAGCCTTACAATGGAAAATTCCAGGCGAAGCACAATATCGCCATGGAAACAATCTACAAAAAAAAGTGACACCCTGCTCCTTACTCCCTCACCTACATTTATATCAAAACAGAGAGAAAAAGTCCATAGGTTTAATATTTATTTGACTATTTCAGCGACTTTGTGGAGAAGGCAAACAGCTGAAATCGTGCGGCAGGTTACTATGGTTACGCCGACTTCCTGTTCCCATCAGCGTAACCCAATCCTGTTTTCCTTCCCTTCACCTGCACCCTGCGCCGGAGCAGAGGTGCAGCTCCTTCACAGCGATGGCTACACGTAAACAGAGCACACAATTAACCGAGAAAAATGGGCCTGTTTTAAATTAGACGGACGATAATGAGAACGAGCTGCGCTGACGTGGAGCCGGGGCCGTCAGAAGTGTGGAAAATCAGACATTATTCTATACTAAAACTAATAACGAAACTAGATATTCATTTGAGCAGGTATTAATGCTAAAAAGGTCCATTCACAGGATAAAAATAAAGCTTTCCTGAAGCTTTAGAATGATCTCGAGTTTCAGAACAAGTATAATAACACATAGACGAGGATTACTGTGGAAAATACCCGTGCGATTGAGGGATTATACAGATACAAAACGGCATATAAGAATATAATATAAAAGAAAGTACTATGATTAATGCTCTGTTGTCTATTTTAAAATCTAAAATAAAAAAAATACTCTCTTTTCTGGACGATTTTCAAACACAAAATTGTACTAGTTAATATAAAACATTCAATATGATGTAGAAAAAATGTGTGATTTGAGTGAAAAATTATTTTATTGTCCCTTTTTATATCTAAATTTGATCATTTCTGGTATAATTTCATTCAGTATCATTGCCTGCTTAAATGAGTATCTAGTTTCAGTACCAGTTTTACGATCGATTAGTGTCTGGGTGTAGATTTTGTGGAAAATTAAAACCGTATCTGAGCTCATATTGACGTCTTCATTTCTTACACTGGATTAAATTATATTCATTTCAGATTTGTACAAAGACGACACCCAGGAGAATCATAAAGTGAAAACGCATTAAAAATATAATAACTCTTTTTCTCTTTTCATTACGGACACAGATACACTTCAAAATAGTGAAGTAGGTCAGTCATAAATTTGTTTACATGTGTATGAAATTCCACAGATCATTTCACATGGCCGAGCCCTTCCTGGGAAAAAATATTCTTCTAAATATTTGTCATGTCCATAAATATTTAGTTTGGCCCTTATAGGTCTCTGTAGATTCAAATGTGTTTATTTTATGCATTTTTTTCTTTATCAAATGTGTTTCTAGTCTCAAAATTAGTTTTAGAATCATTTTTTTTTTGACAATCCTGTACTTATTTTCTAAACAAACTTACTGGTACTTTGCAATGACATTACGCTGGGGATGTTCTGCATGTATATCTAGGACGGAAAGTTCATCAGTTACTATGGCGACACCGTGGACACATTAGCAAGCACTGCAAAAAAAAATAAAAAATAAAAAATTTAAAACTCAAGGAAGAAAATACAAAATGGATTGAACCACATTTTCAGGAATCTTTGATCACTGCAAGGATTTATGACCCCATCCATGAGATCGACTTTAAAACAGAGAAAAGTGTGAGTGAAAAACTGTTGGCTAATGTTTGTGACTGATGTGATTTGAGAGGGACAAGTTTAACAGCACAAAATCAGCTCATCGTTTGTAATTCCAACTAAGTCAGGTCTTTAGGGTCAGATTGGCCACGTTTACATGACGTTTTTTTAATTGTTCTGAATTAAACAGTTCGTAATAAAAATATTCTCCTTTGAGTTTACATGGAAATGATAATTATTACATGGAAATTACATGGAAAACACATTCAATCGCCTTTATTTAATTCCGCTCAACATCTGGGGGTGGGGAAGGGTTCTGACTGGACAGAGACACGAACATATTTACGTCGAACGGAAGAAAACACTTCACACTTCAGCTGCTTTCTGTCATCTCGGTTTTATCGTTACGCCGTCGACACAAACATGATCCGAACTTTTTCCGCGGTCGTTCCGATGATAATGAAGCAGCAGCTGGAGAATTCTGTCCTCACGCTTCACGTCTGCGAGCTGAGGAGGAGAAGGGAAGAGTGTCGGAGGAGGAGGAAGAAGACGAACTGAGTCTGAGGCTGCCACACCTCAGCCCACTCCCACATCCCGCTCACAAATCCAAAGAGACGTGGAGGAAAGTCCCAAGAGACGACTTTTAGAGCCAGATCGTCCGGATCACGTCAGAAGCATGAACGACCGGGGTTATTTTTAAGCAGAATAAACGTTTACATGATCCAGGAATGAATTAATCGCCTTTAAAATCAGAATAAACCACTCAGTTACATCAGAATTAAGTTAAATTTCGAGTAATCATTTTCATTAGGAATTAAGTGTTTACATGGTCTTTTTAAAGCAGAATTCATTTTTATTCAGACTTAAATAAATTTTATTTGTGATTAAAGCTCGTGGCAATTGTGTTAAACAAAGCTCAAGGAAATGTTGCTGCAAAATATCAACACTGTTTACTTTATTTCTTATATTTACCTTTCCCCTTTTGATTTCAGATTTGTACCAAGCCGAAAGTGCTGAAACGAAGCAGCCCGTGTGTGACGCTGAAGCCGCCAGCGCAGGAGGTGAGTAGACGGTAGCTTCGCCCGTAAAAGCACACGGGAGCGGAGCTGTACTTTTAACCCATTCGATGCCGCGCACTGCCGGATTATAAAGTCTGCGTTGGAATGCGTTGCCATTGGAGACGCTCTCCATTTTCCGGGGTTCTTGGCTCCCCACACTAAAGGATATGTTTCCATGTGCGTTGCGTGATTAGGCGCAGGGAGGTTTCTGGGGACGGAGCATGGCCAAGGCTGCAAACTCAAACCACATGCCCAGGACCGTAAAAGAATAAGAGCAACATAAAAGTGAAACGTGTGCAATTTGTACCGGCCGTTTGATTTAAGGGAGTAAGGGGACTGTAAAATGACTATCAAAGAGTGGACACGCCCGATGGCTGGAGAATAACGCTGGGAAATCGTCCAGCACTCATGTTATACTATGTTATTGCTTTGTATGTTCAGCTGAAAGTGGGAGCACGGTGAGGTAGATATTTCATTGCAGTTACACACAGCCTTTATTACAGGCTATAGTTTTAGGCTGTGATTGCTGCGCTATAGGAACGTCATCGGCCACTGAGTCAATATTTGCACTTTTTGTTTTGTTTTGAGCCGCAATACTTAACCAAAGGTGCATTGCGCAGCTTTTCTGGTGGAGAATCCGTCACCTCCTCGTCTCCACGGAGATGTTATTGCTTTGTCTAGAACGTCCCACGGTACAGATTAAACCTACTGATTTCAAGAGACAACTGTAAGCGACAGTACAGGTCAGATCTGTGTAGAGGCCACCCTATTCACCCTATTCACAAAGGGAATTATTGTATAAATGTGTTTAATGTTATACCACTGAATATTCCATGGAGACAGGCAGGTGACGGACTCTTCACCAGAAAAGTTGCTCAGTGCACCTTTAAGGTCATTTTCACACATTTGTTTCCTCCGTGGACTGACTTAAGTGTGCGTTAGTTCCCTTTTGTTCTGTCTTGTTCACATGCACCACATCGTTCACCCAAAACGCTGCACCATGAGCCGTGTGAGAGTCCGTCATCGGAGCAGCACCAAACCTACGACTATGGCAACGTACTTCAAGCAGACAGAGGTCTTTTCTTTCACCTGTGGGTGAACATCAACACGAGGCTGTATGCGTTTGTGAGAGCAGAGAATGAGCTTTTTGAATCACACGCAGACAGACCCAGACTCACCTGCGCAGACAGACCCAGACTCACCTGCGCAGACAGACCCAGACTCAGCTGCACAGACAGACCCAGACTCACCTGCGCAGACAGACCCAGACTCACCTCCGCACACAGACCCAGACTCACCTGCGCAGACAGACCCAGACTCAGCTGCACAGACAGACCCAGACTCACCTGCGCAGACAGACCCAGACTTACCTGCGCAGACAGACCCAGACTTACCTGCGCAGACAAACCAAAGCACACTTGCTCAGACAGACAGACCCAGACTCACCTGCGCAGACAGACCCAGACTCACCTGCGCAGACAGACCCAGACTCACCTGCGCAGACAGACCCAGACTCACCTGCGCAGACAGAAGCAGGCAGGCAAATTTCCTTATTTATACAAAAATATGTGATCCGAGATTTTTTTTTTTACCTGACCTACGTAGTGCACTGTTAAAGACAGGATGTAACTGAGTTTAATGCAGTGTCATCAAGTTGTTTGTGGAAAATAATCCAAATCTGCCCGACATATTGTCCTCAAAATGTCAGAAGATCTTTATCGGCTGCTGTGGAATTTACACGGAATAAAACCCACGTTGGTCCATCACTAGTTCATTTGCACAATACATTAAAATTTGACTAAACCCAACAACAGTCTACATCAGGGTAATACTTGGATCCAGGCCCCTTGACAGAAATGTGTGGGCCCGGGGCAAGAAGTCTCAGATGGGCCCCCCTTTAATGCAGATTAATAGGAAGACAGTCCAATTATGCGCCCCTAGAACCCTGGGACAGCTGACCCTTGGATCCAACCAGTACAAGTTTGAATCCAGTGTTGTGAAACGTCCCAGTTTTGTGAAACTGGTCTATTAAAGTTCAATAAATCGGAGAATAAAGTGTGGAGAAAAAAAAAAAAGGCATGTTAATGGAAGTTAGGAATCAGTAGGATAGGAGTATAGTATGTTACTTTCCCTGCTACTACTTCTTTGACTATTACTATACGTCAGTTATACTTTATAGTTCTTATCGTCATTTGCATTTTAATCATGCTTCAATGCCCCTGGAACAGTCAGTCCTACTAGTAGTACAAAAAATAACAAAAATACTACATAATAATTCCTGTTTTGCTCTATTTTATTTAACTGAAAGGGCTCATATCGCTCTAATTTCTGATCTCTGTTATAATATTGTTTCCTCATTCCTCAAAAACATACCTGGAGTTGTGCTTTGTTTCGTTCACACGTTTAACACATAAACCCTGCATGTTTAGGCAAAAACACTCTATTCCACCTTGTGATGTCATTGTGTCAGTACAGGAAGTGCTCCACTGCGTTTTTAAACTGCATTCACCTTCACTAGAATCATGTGGATAATTTCCGCTCTGGATGTGTCCATTTTTACTCAACAAAAGGTAGAAGGTTGCTGTCAACTACCACTTCATGACATCACAAGGTGGAACAGAGCATTTTGAGCTCTGGATATGTAGTCAGACTGATCATAAAGGAAACAAAACACAACTCCATGTATATTTTTGAGGAGGTAACAACATTATAACATGGTTTAAAGCTCCCAAGAGTCAATTTTGCGCTAATGCATGTGCCAGACATTCTCTTTTCGTCATACTCGCTCCACCTTTTCTTTTGAAACTCTTAACCCACTCCCTTTAGAAAAACAGTTATGATAAAATTATGATGACACATTCACTTGCATTCCACGCATAGGGAATTTGCAGTTTCCTTTTTGCTGTGAAACCTATATCCTGGAGACAGACACTGAAAATACAACAGCAGCTTCTCCTTTGCCACAGCCCTGACTAGAGCAAGCCTCATGTGGTTTGACTCACCAGAATGGCACCGTCCACACTTTTCTCTGTAATAAGTTTAGCATCTGTAAGCTCCTAGGGCTATGCAAAGGCAGCAATTTCTTCTCTCAGTGTTTTCAAAGCTTCGACATATCCTTTTTCGGATTTTCTTAAACAAGATTTGGAGTTTTGCAGCCGGATTTAAACTTTGAACTCCGACTTAGGGGGAAAATTAAAGTCTGTCTGTGCTTCTTGGGGGGTTGCATGGGCTGAAAGCAGGAAATGTAAAAGTTTGACTGGAAAGGGAAGGGGGTGGAGTCGAGGGTTGAAGTGCCGGGGGGCTACACAGATGATGACGGATCATCTCGAGCAAACTAAAACAGCTAAAAGTAAATATTTCTCCACAATGTAAATACAAATGCCCCAAATGATAGATTCCCGCGTCGATGTAAAGAAATGGAGGTCGTTTCTTCCCTTAGGAGCCGTCCTAAACCACCCCAGTGAAAATACCACTTTGGCTTCACTTTTTTATACTATTTATTTAAAGGTCCCATGTTCCAATGTATTATAATCAATGTTATAATGTTGTTTCCACACCAAAAACAGACCTGGAGTTGTGTTTTGTTTCATTCACACTTGTTTAACACACAAATTGTGCGTATTTTGGCAGTGTTCTTCTCAAACACTCTTCCAACTTGTGATGTCATGTGGTAAAACAGGAAGTGCTCCACTGTGTTTTTAAACTCCATACACCCTCACAGACTAATAATAAATAGTAGTGAATGTGTGATTGAAACAAAACACAAATCCAGGTCTGTTTTTGAGGCGGTAACAACATTCTAGCATGACTTAAAGCTCCCAAGAGTCAATTTTGCATAATATAGGACCTTTAATATTATTAGGGCTGCTACAACGGTCAGTGAGACTTCCAAAAATCGCCCTTTTCCTCGGATGGCGCAAATTGAAAGAGCTCAGAGGAGACCGAGCAAAGTTACCGAGACAGAATCCAAAATTACTACGGCCTGTGTCACTTATATATGAACTGTTTTCATTGTTTTTGGACGTTTTGGTGGTTTAAGTGACAATTTCGGTCACTCGTATTACTGCAGTACCTCACTGCATCTGTATTACTGCAGTACCTCACTGCATCTGTATTACTGCAATACTTTACTGCGCCCGTATCACTGCCTATGGGTATGTAGTATTATTGCAATACTTTACTGCGTCCGTATCACTGCCTATGGGTATGTAGTATTACTGCAATACTTTACTGCGTCCGTATCACTGCCTATGGGTATGTAGTATTACTGCAATACTTTACTGCGTCCGTATCACTGCCTATGGGTATGTAGTATTACTGCAATTCTTTACTGCGTCCGTATCACTGCCTATGGGTATGTAGTATTACTGCAATACTTTACTGCGTCCGTATCACTGCCTATGGGTATGTAGTATTACTGCAATACTTTACTGCGCCCATATCACTGCCTATGGGTATGTAGTATTACTGCAATACTTTACTGCGTCCGTATCACTGCCTATGGGTATGTAGCATTACTGCAATACTTTACTGCGCCCGTATCACTGCCTATGGGTATGTAGTATTACTGCAATACTTTACTGCGTCCGTATCACTGCCTATGGGTATGTAGTATTACTGCAATACTTTACTGCGCCCGTATCACTGCCTATGGGTATGTAGTATTACTGCAATACTTTACTGCGTCCGTATCACTGCCTATGGGTATGTAGTATTACTGCAATACTTTACTGCGCCCGTATCACTGCCTATGGGTATGTAGCATTACTGCAATACTTTACTGCGCCCGTATCACTGCCTGTGGGTATGTAGTATTACTGCAATACTTTACTGCGCCCGTATCACTGCCTATGGGTATGTAGTATTACTGCAATACTTTACTGCGCCCGTATCACTGCCTATGGGTATGTAGTATTACTGCAATACTTTACTGCGTCCGTATCACTGCCTATGGGTATGTAGTATTACTGCAATACTTTACTGCGCCCGTATCACTGCCTATGGGTATGTAGTATTACTGCAATACTTTACTGCGCCCGTATCACTGCCTATGGGTATAGTAGTATTACTGCAATACTTTACTGCGTCCGTATCACTGCCTATGGGTATGTAGTATTACTGCAATACTTTACTGCGCCCGTATCACTGCCTATGGGTATGTAGTATTACTGCAATACTTTACTGCGTCCGTATCACTGCCTATGGGTATGTAGTATTACTGCAATACTTTACTGCGCCCGTATCACTGCCTATGGGTATGTAGTATTACTGCAATACTTTACTGCGCCGTATCACTGCCTATGGGTATGTAGTATTACTGCAATACTTTACTGCTCGTATCACTGCCTATGGGTATAGTAGTATTACTGCAATACTTTACTGCGCCTGTATCACTGCCTATGGGTATGTAGTATTACTGCAATACTTTACTGCGCCCGTATCACTGCCTATGGGTATGTAGTATTACTGCAATACTTTACTGCGTCCGTATCACTGCCTATGGGTATAGTAGTATTACTGCAATACTTTACTGCGCCCGTATCACTGCCTATGGGTATAGTAGTATTACTGCAATACTTTACTGCGCCCGTATCACTGCCTATGGGTATGTAGTATTACTGCAATACTTTACTGCGTCCGTATCACTGCCTATGGGTATAGTAGTATTACTGCAATACTTTACTGCGCCCGTATCACTGCCTATGGGTATGTAGTATTACTGCAATACTTTACTGCGCCCGTATCACTGCCTATGGGTATGTAGTATTACTGCAATACTTTACTGCGCCAGATCACTGCGTGTGGGTATGTAGCATTACTGCAATACTTTACTGCGCCGTATCACTGCCTATGGGTATAGTAGTATTACTGCAATACTTTACTGCGCCCGTATCACTGCCTATGGGTATGTAGTATTACTGCAATACTTTACTGCGTCCGTATCACTGCCTATGGGTATGTAGTATTACTGCAATACTTTACTGCGCCCGTATCACTGCCTATGGGTATGTAGTATTACTGCAATACTTTACTGCGCCCGTATCACTGCCTATGGGTATGTAGTATCACTGCAATACTTTACTGCGCCCGTATCACTGCCTATGGGTATGTAGTATTACTGCAATACTTTACTGCGCCCGTATCACTGCCTATGGGTATGTAGTATTACTGCAATACTTTACTGCGCCCGTATCACTGCCTATGGGTATGTAGTATTACTGCAATACTTTACTGCGCCCGTATCACTGCCTATGGGTATAGTAGTATTACTGCAATACTTTACTGCGCCCGTATCACTGCCTATGGGTATGTAGTATTACTGCAATACTTTACTGCGTCCGTATCACTGCCTATGGGTATGTAGTATTACTGCAATACTTTACTGCGCCCGTATCACTGCCTATGGGTATGTAGTATTACTGCAATACTTTACTGCGTCCTTATCACTGCCTCTGTGTATGTAGTATTACTTCAATACTTTACTGCGCCCTTATCAGTGCCTATGGGTATGTAGTATTACTGCAATACTTTACTGCGCCCGTATCACTGCCTATGGGTATGTAGTATTACTGCAATACTTTACTGCGTCCGTATCACTGCCTATGGGTATGTAGTATTACTGCAATACTTTACTGCGCCCGTATCACTGCCTATGGGTATGTAGTATTACTGCAATACTTTACTGCGTCCGTATCACTGCCTATGGGTATGTAGTATTACTGCAATACTTTACTGCGCCCGTATCACTGCCTATGGGTATGTAGTATTACTGCAATACTTTACTGCGCCCGTATCACTGCCTATGGGTATAGTAGTATTACTGCAATACTTTACTGCGCCCGTATCACTGCCTATGGGTATAGTAGTATTACTGCAATACTTTACTGCGTCCGTATCACTGCCTATGGGTATAGTAGTATTACTGCAATACTTTACTGCGTCCGTATCACTGCCTATGGGTATGTAGTATTACTGCAATACTTTACTGCGCCCGTATCACTGCCTATGGGTATGTAGTATTACTGCAATACTTTACTGCGCCCGTATCACTGCCTGTGGGTATGTAGCATTACTGCAATACTTTACTGCGTCCGTATCACTGCCTATGGGTATGTAGTATTACTGCAATACTTTACTGCGCCCGTATCACTGCCTATGGGTATGTAGTATTACTGCAATACTTTACTGCGTCCGTATCACTGCCTATGGGTATAGTAGTCGATGTCGGCCATGTTTTTAGCCCATTTCCTGCTAGTTGACGTGGCAAAATGATTGACTATCACGCTACACCAACGCTTTCACTTCCCTAATATACTGAATTATACTATTCATACTGAATTCTTCCTCGAGTTTGTGCAGTTGCAGCACAGATTTATTTTGCAGCGCCTGGTACTCGGCCAATGCTGAAGCAACAACAGCTTTGTGGTTTACGTCCGTGTTTTTCTCCAAGTTGGACACACAAAACGCAATAAAACGTTTGAAGCCGCGTGAGAGACGGATGGATAAACGAGCGCATCATACTTTCATTTAAAACACTGAACCATAATGCATCATTTTAATTAAATCTAAAACTAGTTTGTGTAGTTTCGTCTGGATTTAAACATGCACCAACGTTAAGCCTAGTTAGCTGTTTTTACTGAAAACACTGGCTGCAGTTACACACGCGCTCTAAATCTGATTATAATGAGATTTCTGGAGTTAAAAGATTATCGTAATAACATGTAAACAGCTAAATCATGTCTAAATCATTCTCTTTCTTTTCTGATCCTGGTCCCGCTCATTACTCACAGCTGACTTTGTGGTTCACATGTCATTTAAATCATCGTAAAAATCCAGAAATCTGACACAAATAAATGTCGGTGCGCCTGAAAACACAGCCAACGTCAACGGTTTTGTGTTTGTTTCTTCGAGGCTGCAGACAGATTTGCCTCACCGTGTGTTTACCGCACTGCATTTTGTGTTAGTTATTGTCTGGGTGCAGTCAGAGGTTCGATATTAAAGGTGCATTGCGTAACATTTAAAGTGGAGAGTCTGTCACCTGTTTGTCTCCTTGGAAATGTTATTGCTTTGCCTAGAATGTTCCACAGTATCGATTGAATTTATCTGTCATGAGGGAGACAAGCCGGTTACAGCACTACTCTACATTACAGGTCAGATCTGTGGAGAGGCGCTCCCATTCGCAGAAGGAATTATTGTACTTTTGAGCAATAGAAACACCCGTAATGAATAAATGCTGGATGGACATGTTTAATGCCATACCATGGAACATTCAAGCCAAAGCAACACATCTCCATGGAGACAAATAGGTAGCGAACCCTCCACCTGAAAAGTTTTTTTTTTTTTTATTTCAGAATGATAGGGGTAATGACAATATTATTAATGTTGTTATTATTGCTATCATTTTTTTTCTTCTTTGTTTTTATTGAGTTAGGCATATGTACAAGTCAACAGTATCAACAGTATAATAATAATAACAGAGACAATTATACATATACCATAATAATATATAGAAAGGAAAAGGAAAATAAGTAAATAAATAAAATCATAAAAATAAATTGATAATTAAATAAATAAATAAATACATAAATAAATAAATAATAATAATAATAATAATAATAATAATAATAATAATAATAATAATAATAATAATTTTTGTATTCTTTGTATTTTTATTTTATTTTTTCTGTATTTTATTTCTTTTATTTTATTGTATGTATATGGGTTTTACTTACTTACTTATATGGGTTTAGTTATGATTTGTATAGAAAATGTTTTTCTTAAAGCTTAAAAAGTATAAAGTAGTATAAAGGTATAAGTATATAAAAAAAAGTTGCACAGTGCACCTTTAAAGGAGACCTATGGTTAGAGCCTTTAACCATGTTATAATTATAGTTTTTCTCCATCTGGATTTATTCTTGCATAAACTTTTATCTCCTGCATTACATTACAAAACTATAACATCACCCCAGACCAGTGGGTCTCAAACTGTGGTTCAGATAGTGTCAAATTTGGAATACATTTTAATGCACATTTTGTCTTCCTTTAGGTTTGTCCTTGTTCACTGCTGGAAAAGTGCTGTTTTATATTTATTTATTTTCAATTTTGAAACTAAGCAAGTGAAAACAAAAATAGACAAAAACAAAACAAAAACCCTCCCACACCCAAACCCTCTCCACACTCAACACATGCACCAAAACAACACAGGGTAAGAATAGTCCTGCTTTAGACCTGGTTCAGATCTTCTTGAATGGTCAAATATTCTTTTAAAAGTTGTTAAAATGACATCTTTCTCCCATATAGCTCCTCTCACACTGATATGCTGAATACTGAGTCCTCTCCGTGTGCTGTGTGTTCCAGATGAGGGTGACTCAAGAGCAGAGGCTGGTGAATCACAGAAGAATAAGATTGTTCTTCGGGATTATCAGATGGAAGTGGCCAGGCCTGCTCTGGACGGCAAAAACATCATCATATGCCTCCCCACGGGCAGCGGGAAAACCCGAGTGGCCGTGTACATCACCAAAGAACATCTGGACCAGAGGAAGAAGCAAAACCTGCCAGGCAAAGCCGTAGTCCTGGTCAATAAGGTATAGTCCAAGTACAAGTCCACAGCTCATGGGTTTATACGCAACATTTTGAGGCCCATTCAAACGAGTTTGTTAAAAGGCTCTTAGTACGTTATTTTCTGATCAGTTTTATAATGGTTCTTCATCAAAAACATACCTGGAGCTGTGCTAAGTTTCATTCACACAAGTTTAACACAGAAGGCCTTTAAAACCCTATAACTCCATATTAAACTTATGTTAGCTCCTATATTTCGCAAAATGGATTCTTGTGGCTTTAAGCAGCTGTGTTTTGGTTTATTCACACATGTTTGAGTAATCATGGATTATTAGTCTGTCTACATTTCCAAATCTTAAAATACTCCTTGTGATGTCATGTCATACCGGCTCGTCAAAGCCTGATCCCGTCAGATCTCAGTAGCTCAGCAGGGCCTGGTTAGTACTTGGATGGGAGACCACTGGGAATTCCAGGTGCCACAAGGGGGCGCCAGTGGCAAAAAACTGTCGTTGTGTCCTTAGGCAAGACACTTCACCCACATTGCCTAGTATGAAAGTGATGTGTGCATGGCAGGACTCCCTTGAAAAAGAGATTAGTGATCTCAATGGGACTTTCCTGGGTAAATAAAGGTAAAAAAAAAATCTCGTGGTAGTTTTCAAGTTAACAGCTACATTTTACCTTTTGATTAAGCCTGGGCAAAACATCGATTTGATTTAAAAATCGAGTTAGCAAGTGAAATCGATTAGTTTTTTTGCTCTGTCACAGAAAGAACGCTCATATAATTCACTGAGTCGTATCCTTTAGTCCGACTGAAGCTGACCGCATCAGCGCACAAGGGAAGAGCTGCTTTTTCCAGCGTTTTATGCAAATGAGCCATGCGGTTTTAAGTTTAGTTTCTGTAAAATGTAAACAAACGTTCTAAAGCTGCATTAAACATAATCTCAAACGGGCTGATGTGGCTCTATAGTGGTCATGGTTTATATGTTGTAAAGTTGAGTTTATTTATGCAGATTAGTAATAGTAATAATAGTGATGATCATTTTAATATAAAAACGTTAGTGATTAATCAATAATCGATTCCCATTCCTACTGTGCACCGTATGAAAAGGGCGGAGCAGGTGGAAAGCAGTTACGGAGGCAGTTATCCTCTATATAGCTACAGATCTGCTTCAAATTTATTCGGGGGAGAGGTTTTCACAACATGGTGAAAGTTTTGGATGCTGCTATACGGTGGAATCGAACAGAATCTAATCAGGTTTTTTATTTTAAAAATCTTTTCAACCCAGCTCTACTTTTGTTTACTAGAGATGGGCAATTCCAGGGTTTAAATCATCCAAATTAATCTAGTGAGTGTGTATGTTTGTGATGAGGAAACAATATTATAACATAGATCAGAAAATTGACGTAATATGGAGTGAAATTCGATAAAAAATGTTCCTGATTTTTCATCAAAATACATCTCTTAATATAATTCAGAAATTTAACTTGACATCTTTATGCAAAATTTCACCATAAACACACCAAAAAATAACTCCTCAGCCAACATATATATACACCAAAGAAAAATACTCCAGTACTGTTCAAAAGTTTTGTAAAAAAGTACAGATTCCTGCTCTCAAATGCTGTAAAACTCAAAAGTACTCACTGTACACATACCAAATAATTGACCTCCACTTGTCACATGAACCCAAAGTACTGCTCCAATCTTTCACTGCTCATATAGGTCAACGCGCCTCAGATTACACACCGTTGGGTTGCTCTTTGTGCTGATTTGGCCCTGTCTTTTTCCATGTATTTTTTTCCCTTCTAGGATGAAACATTCTCGCTCTCGCACATTTGGTTGCAATAAAAGTAGGATATTCCAAACAATGGGGTAAGGCCAGTCTTTGAGTCACAGCAAATGGGTGTTTAACTATAATAACACCGACCAATGATGTGCCAAGAAAGTAAACATGCCCAGAGCGCTTTCTCATGCCTCACGGATAATTATACAGTGGCATGGGCTGTAACTGAAGCTCTAGTTCTGGGGTATATGCGTAGACTGTGTAAAGCGCCGGACAAATGAAGCTCACGAGGCTAGCAGTTATAGGAGTGAGATTTTAGGGAATTTATTTACAGACAAAACAGCAAAATAAAACACCAGGATCATGTAGAGCGGGTTAATAGGAACATTTAAAGCAGGGGTATCCAACCTTTTCCCTCTGGTGAGCTGCCTTTACAAAATGAAAATGCCGGAGAGCTATTCATTTTAGAAGTCGAAAGAAATTGAGTGTATATAAGAGCCGCAACAAGCCTATGAAACATAAACCTTTATCCAGTTATTAGTGCACAAAGTTAGGCATCATTATTAAATTATACGTTGACCAAGTAATAGGCATTTATTTAATCAAACTGAGTTATTCAGCACAGTAAGTATAATTCAGAAATCCCTTGGCGAGCTGCTTGGAGAGGGTGGAGAGCTACGGGCAGCACTCAAGCTACAGGTTGGAGACCTTTGATTTAAAGACCAAAATGACGAGACTCACTGCAGCAGCTACAGAGTGAGGGGTTTCCATGTATGTTTCCGTGTAAAGTCAACTGGAGCTAGAGTCGATGGAGCCGGAAGCGCCCCCATGCTCACTTCCTGTTTGTAACACGGCGGCTAGTGACTTAGCTATGCCCGTTCATATATACCGTATTTTTCGGACTATACGTCGTACTTTTTTCATGGTTTGGGTGGTCCTGTGACTTATACTCAGGTGCGACTTATATATTACATTTTTCACATTGACAGTCCATAGACCAAATATAGGAATCGTATATATGAATTAAAAATGAAAAAACTAATTGTGATCCGTTTTTTCATTTTGGTTTTAGAGACAAATAATAAAGAAAAGAGCTGATTTTCGTTTTCTTTTTGGTTCTATATTGAAAAACGAATGAACGAATGATACATGGATTGTTCTCTGTTGGGTTGTTTTTATTCTTTTAACTTCTATAACTCGCCAAGATGAAATGTTGGTTCTTAGTCTCTGATTTTATAAAATACACCCCCCCCCTCCCCAAAAAAACAAAAACAAACTTATAGTCCGGTGCGACTTATACATGTTTTTTTCTTCTTCATTGTGCATTTCATGGCTGGTGAAACGTATACTCCGGTAGCGACTTATAGTCCAAAAATACGGTAATCTGTGGGTAAGTGCTATTCCAGTTAAGTCTACTTTGCGGTGACATCATGCCGGGGGTGTTCTATATGCATGTGTATGGTGTTCATCAGTTGCCACGGTGACACAATGCACACATTATGGTCAATGGTCACATTTATGTACAGTGCTTTTCCACTCATTTTAAGGCACTCATAGAGGTTTACAATAAGGAACCACTCACCCATTCACACACACACACACACACACACATTCATACACCAGTGCACGCAGACACTGGGGGGGGGCAGGATTCAAACCTCCAACCTTTGTGTCAATGGACAAAAGCCACTACCGACATTAATACAATATAGTACAAAAAAAAAAACATGACAAAGACATGAAAAACAATGGTTGCAAATTATCGGCCTATCTCAAAACTGACTTTTTCGCAAAGATATGAGGGAAAAAAATTGTTTTTGGTCAAATACAAGCTTTTTAAACATGGGGAGATTCAGTCATGCTGGAGGACTCCACCTCATCCCACATCACTGCATTGTGGTGTTCCCCAGGATTAAATTCTTGGTCCAATTTTGTGATTTATCTTCTCCCACGTGGTGCATTTTTTAAGAATCATAACATTTCTATCTCTTTTATGTAGATGGCTATCAACTTTACTTTCAAACTACTAAGGACTGGGGCCGCACAGTTTTGGGAAAAATATGAATTTCTGAAGTTTTGTGACCCAATTTGTGATATATGTTTAAAAAGACGATTCTGTTTTAAGTAACATTTACATTTAAAACAACTCCGGGAACATTCACATTTGAGAGAAATATGGACTGATAAACTAATCCAAGACTCCCATATATTTCAGAACATGTCTGTTGAGGTCTAAATTATAATAACAATAAGATTTTGAATAAAGACACAGTGCTTTGTCCTTTGTAGATGTCATTATATCTTCAAAATTATTGCAGCCAATGCGATTTGAAACTCAACTTGTGGTTTTGATTTGATAACGATTTATTGTGCAGCTCTAGGGACAGAAACAGGCCCCTGACAGCTCTTATGAATTGCAGATGATGTCAAGGCTTTTTGGCCCTAAGTTTTCTGTATTTTAAAGGCGCATTGCGAAACTTTTCTGGAGGAACATCCGTTGGAATTACAAATATGTCTTTTTTTTTTTTTTTTTCAAAGCAAGGTGTCCATCTACTCCTCAGTCACATTGTTACACATTCAAACTGGCAAATAGAGGTTGAAATGTCTTGCTTAAGGACACAAATGCAATCGCAGGAATCAAACCACCAACCCTCCTCCCTGTGTTGTAGGTGCCTTTGGTGGAGCAGCTCTATTCTGCGGAGTTCCTCAAATTCCTGAGGCCCCCGTACAAAGTGGAGCGAGTCAGTGGAAACTCGGAGCTGAAGATCTCTTTCCCAGAGATCGTGAAGAGGAGCGACGTGGTGGTGTGTACGGCCCAGATCCTGGAGAACGCCTTAGAGCGGGACGTGAGCGGAGAGGACGAGGGGGTGAACTTAAGTGGTGAGTTATGTTCGGTACAAATGCACTGGCAAATGTGTTCAAGCGCTGCACAGCTCTTTCTGTTGAGATAAATGTTACGCAAACTAATTCACAGCGTAAAGCAACACTGTGTGACTGGAGTCATGATTCAGTGGAAATTAAAACCATACTTTGGCACATTCTCCATGGAGATAGATATGTTTTATGTTATGTTATGTGACTGTGAAAGATTATAGCTAAAAGAACATTTCCAGGATGACAAGGCCAACTCAGAGTCATGTTTGTGGACGTCCGGTCACATTAAGGACGCATGTTTTTCTGCGGTTCAGTGCAAGAGAAACATCCAAAAAGAAAAACATACTATTATTTATTTATTTTTTTTCCAAAAACATCACATTGAGGGGCTTTCATTTTAATATACAACTTCAGACATGTGGTTTTAATATCAACCAAAGCAGTGAGCTGGATAGCTGTTCAATATTTGGAACCAAATAAATGTCAAAATGAGTAACTTCAATTAGAAAAGAAAGTATAATTAACCAATGAAAAGACGGCTTTTGTGTCAGATGCCCTCTCTCTAGCAAATTGCGTACATTTTTTTCTGTTCAGTCTGCTCCCGTATTCCACTGAAGTATGAGCTGCTAGATGCGTGATAATTTGGGCAGTTTTTTGTGCCAGATGCCCTGTCTCTTGCAAATAAAAAATGCAGTGCAGTGAAATGTGGAGAAGTTTGAAGCCATGTCCCTTTGGTCAGAGGGCAAATGCGTATCCCCCTTTGCCACAATCAATTTTTATTGTATAATGGTATATTGTTCTAAAATATAACCTTTAAATCTGTTTATTCATCACATGTTTTTGTGTGTGCTGTAAAAGAAACTACTACAAACTTATGTCAGGTTAGCTTCTGTTTGCTGGGTGGTCTCACAAACTTAAATTTGACATGAGAGGAGCTCAGAGTAGAGCTGCTGCTCCTCCAAGCTCCTCTCATGTGACTGAGCTCCTCACCCTCTCTCTAATGGAGCACCCGGCCACTCTGCAGAGGAAACTCATTTCGGCTGCTTGTATCCGTGATCTCTTCCTTTCGGTCATGACCCAAAGCTCATGACCATAGGTGAGGGCAGAACATAGATTGTGATCCGCCCGTCAATCTCACGCTCCATCCTCCCCTCACTCGTGAACAAGGCCCCGAGATACTTGAACTCCTCCACTTGAGGCAGAGACTCCCCACCCACCTGCACAAGGCAAGCCACCTTTTTCCGGCTCACAGAAATATCCAAACTTAAGATCCACATGTGTTGAAACAGATCATTTTGTTTGAAAATCGGTCCATAAACGTACTTCATCCTGTATCTTAAAGTTCATCTGGGAACTGTCACATATTTAGGGTTGAATAATAGCCACTTTTTGAAGCTACTGGAAAAATACTAGTTTCTGCTGACAGAGAAGACAAGGATGTGACTAGGCCCGTGGATTACTCTGACAAGCTAATAAATCCTCAATTACACTTTTTTGGGTGAAGTCAATGGGAAAACTAATACGTATATAAGAGAGAATTGGACACTATAAACCTGTCATTTTGCGTCACTCGCTGTAGTAAATTTCAGAGTCCAATAATGCAACAATATTCTATTTTAATCCACTTTCCTCGGTTACAATGACGTCATACACAAACGACTCCCGTGACAGCTCTTTGAATGTGTGCCTCCTCTCCTGTCCCCAGTGGTACCTGACAGAGGAACATATGCTGTTTGCTGAAATGTCTCAAAGCCTTTATTTTTTTTCCCCCTTCGCAAAGTACTTTCCAGGGCGCGCGTCTGTTCAAGCCATCAGCGTGTGGCTAGGCTAAACCACCGGAGACCTGCTATCACCCACACTACATCAAACTGCCACTCTCCCCATACTCTGTCCCTCTAGGGCCGCAGTCATGTAAACCTGTATTGACACGTGTCGTCAATTATGGAGCTATTGTGCAAAGATGTCGCAGTGGATTCTGGGAAATTCTTGTTTTCTACAAGGAATTGCATACATTTTTTTCCGTCCAGGCTGCTTCCTTCTTCCATTGAAGCTAGTTGCGCGGTAATTTGGGGAGTTTTTTGTGTCGGATGAGCTGTTTCTTGCAGGAATTGCGTAAATTTTTTTCCGTTCAGTCTGCTCCTGTATTCCACTGAAGTGTGAGCTGCTAGTTGCGTGGTCATTTGGGGAGTTTTTTGTGCCAGATGCCCTGTCTCTTGCAAATAAAAAATGCAGTGCAGTGAAATGTGGAGAAGTTTGAAGCCATGTCCCTTTGGTTAGAGGGAAAATGTGTCTCCCCCCTTTGCCAGAATTAGTTTTTATTGTATAAATGCATATTGTTCTAAAATATAACCTTTAAATCTGTTTATTCATCACATGTTTTTGCGTGTGCTGTAAAAGAAACTACTGCAAACTTATGTCAGGTTAGCTTCTGTTTGCTGGGTGGTCTCACAAACTTCAATGTATGTTGTGTTATGTTTGTGGACACGCATCCATCCAGAATATACAGTATAAAATTTGGTTTTGAACTGTTCATGGTGTTGCCTTTAATCACCCTGGAACTTTGAAATGGAGATGAAGTAAAATTACTGTCGTGAATATATTATTTATGGCAGTTTCAAGGTCTGAGCCTCAAATCTGAAAAACATTTCTGTTGTTTGTTTGTTTGTTTTGTGTACTTCTTACTGTGTCACTATCAAAAAATGACTTTTGCACCACATCTGTCCCACATCTGAAAGCCACCAGCCGTTATGCAATCTGGTGATATCATCCATGGAGTACTTCGTAACATGTTTTCTTGCAAGCAACAGGCCATTACACGTAAATACAGGAATAAAAAATAACAACGCTCTCCTAAAATAAGTTTCAGGAAACGCAAAAACTGCACCACTAAGCCATTTTAAACGTGACTTGGGCACATGTGGCACAGGGAAACGGTCTGTATTCATTTTCAGATTTTCAGATTGATACACAATAGGAGAGAGAGGTGCCAGGTGCCCAGATTTACTCTGGGTACGAACGCCAAACACGTCCAAGGTCCGTACTATGTTCTATTGCAATTGTACTGGACAGAAAATACAAACAGATATTAAAAAAAAGGCCATTATTTTAGGAGGGCAGTGATAATTTAACACTAAAATAACTGTGTATTTCCGTTTTGTTTCTAGAGCTGTCGCTGATCGTGATAGATGAGTGCCACCACACACAGAAGGGGGGCGTGTACAACCACATCATGATGCGCTTCCTGAACCAAAAGCACAAGAACAAGAAGCTGGAGAAGGAGCACAAGAAGCCCAAGCCCCTCCCTCAGATCCTGGGCCTGACCGCTTCACCGGGAGTGGGCGGAGCTACCAAGATGGCCAAGACCGAGGAGCACATCCTGAGAGTGCGTAACCGTGATCGCTCGTGTAAACCCTTGGCGTCTGTTACTACATTTCTATGGTTATTTTCAGGATAATCCCCTTTTTATCATGTTGAAAGTTGCTATTTATGACCGAATGAGCTTTATAAATGTCATTTTAATGGATGAGAAACAAGTCTCAGGAAGTAATGTCAAACTCAATTTTGATTTTCAAGAAAATACTCTATAACCACAATGAGAAACACACTGGAAACTGAGTGTAATTTTCAAATTTACAATAGTTTCTGTAATCGCCCCACGTGGTCTTATACTTATAAATAGTTTTGATATACGTTTATTTTAGGCCTTTCTACGACTCTACAATGAAAATTTTCAGTACCAAAACTTTGTCAAATGAGAATTTTGTCTCAGTACTAGTTTGAATTTGATTATTACATAGGAATTAATTGACAATCCTACCAGGAGCATTCAGTTTTGCCCAATAAAATAATCACACCAAAACGGTCTATTCCAGACAGTTGCTTCTCTATTATGGTTCAGGATTTGACTGAAACAAGGAACATTTAAAACTTCTTCACTCTTGGTTCAAAATCTGGTACAGGGCCTTTTATTAGTTGTATTTTTATTCTACCACATTCTAGCAATACATGTGAAAAAGTATTTAAAGTAAAGTAAGAGTGTTACAGTTTTATTCTCATCGTTGTAGATCTGCGCTAATTTGGACGCCTCCACCATCATGACCGCGGATCTGGGCGCGCACAGAAAAGAATCGGAAAAAAAAGTCGAATCCATTGAAGTCCGACAGGCGGTAAGGTTTTTATGATAAATTCGAATCATGCAAAACACGGCGGAAATGTTAATCCGGCCTGTCTTTAGGATCCTTTTGGTGACGTCATCAAGAAAATAATGAGTGAGATCCACGAGCACGCTGAGCTGAACCCTGGCCACGAATGCGGAAGTCAGACGTACGAGCAGTGGGTGGTTCAGACGGAGAGAGACGGTGAGGATTTCTGATGTTTACAGAGCTCAGCCACAGGACCGTATTTATAATGGACATAGTGAACATGTTCCGAATAGGAAGTGAGAAATAGAAATCCTAGAAATCCTTTTTATCTCATTAAAATGTTGAGCCAGTTAATTTTGGTGAACTAAAGCTGCGTTCAGACCGGCGCGTCAAGGCGTCCAGTTTCCTTTCAGAGTCTTTGTGGACGCTCGTCTTGAGTGTTCAGGCCTCAGACACGCTGGACTCTCGGGACTTTTGGTGTCGGATGCAGCACGTCAACCAATCGGGGACTACAATCCAGTGACGTAGCGGCATCATTATCCAGAAAAAGGAAAAGAAAGAGAAAGACCTGGGAGCCATAAACACTAAAACAAGAAATCTACACTGTGTCATTAGTGGAGTATAAATATATATATATAAATACAGTATATACACCGCAGTCGTCGAGCCGATCTCTACTGCTTTTATGTAATGAATACATTAAAGCCACTCTCTCGACCAGGAAAACAAGGCACTTGCAGACCCCCTGGACCCCCCTTCTCCAACATTCATTCACGCCGCCTAAGTCTGAACGCAGCTTTAGACGCCACTGACCGATTAATCAACGAAACAATTAAAGACCTACAGCCCTATATAGACCTATAATTTTATTAAAACCTGTTTCTGAAACTGTATAACCTGCAATGTTTCACAGAATTTAAGTTTTAAATGTGCTATTTGGACTGAAAACAACTGTTATGGATATTAGTCACCACATTAAACCACATGTTCAGCTGTTTAGCCGCCAGTGTGTCATTAAACTCTTAATATTTGAATCTTTCAGAAAGTCTATGGGAAAAAAATATGAGAAATTTACTTCCAGAGCAGATTTTGAAGTAGACTTGACTGTTGATACTGACATTGGTTAAATTCATGTTTCATCTTTTTTAATGTTTTTGATTCCAGCGGTGAAAGAAGGTAACGAGAAGGTGCGTGACTGTGCGGAGCACCTGAAGCAGTACAACACCGGGCTGCAGATGAGCAACACCATCAGAATGTGCGACGCCTTCAGCTTCCTCAACTCCTTTTACGAAGACGAGAAGAAAAAGAAGACGTCTCCAGACGGGGAGGAAATCAACACCACTGACACTGAGAAATTCCTCTTCGCCCTGTTTGAAGGTACGGTACAGGTCAGATCTGTGGAGAGGCGGGCTTGAAAAGAAGAAGAAAGAAAGAGAAAGAAAACAATAGAGAAGTTTAATGTTAAACTGTGGAACATTCCTGCAAAATAACATCTCCACAGTGCACCGTTAACTAATTTCATCGTCTGAGATGAGTCTCCTTGTGAACACATTACACTACTGTGAGTTGAAACATGTTTTAAGCTCACACACTTTCATTATTCTATTCGTTTCAGCGTTGAAATGTCTTTCACTGTTATTATCAAACAATTATACAAATTAGAAGTGTTGCCTTTTCATTACGGCTCTTCCCAGGTTTTGGGCTTCAGATACTCATCCAGCTGTAATCACTGACTTAAAACCCATTTTCCAGTGAAATACCAGTTCATATATTTAAAGTCGTTTGATATCAACGTGTCAGCACTTGTAGGGTAAAGCTAACTGGAGGCACTCTGCAGATAGGCTAAGTTCAGACTGCAGCCTGAAGTGGCCCACATACGATTTTTTCACCCCTATGCGACCTGGATCTGATCTTTTAATGACAGTCTGAATGACACAGATCCGATTTTTTCAAATGCGACCCAGACCACTTGGATATGTGCTCCTAAAACTGACACATATCTGATCTTCAACCGCAACTTCAGTCTGAACGGTCTGGTCACATTCATCCGCCCTACACGTCATCAACAAGTGAGAGTTTGGGTATTGTGCTGTAACAAGCACCTGTTGTGAGCCAATACAGCCCAACGCCGATGCATTTGCTCGCTGAAATAGGCCGAAGACGTGTTTCCTCCTGCGAAAGTGGTACGACAGCAACTTTAAAATCGCCAGGTGCTCAATGCAGCGTCCATGTTTAGGCGACTTCCGTAAACACTGAGCTCGCTGCTGTGACGTTGTCGTGTCCTTCGATGTGCATGCGGGACACTTTTGGGGCATTTAAAGTTCACACTGGAGATCACATACAAGTCACATTTAATTGAAAATGTAAGGAAACTTGCAAAAAAAATCAGATTTTACAAAAAAATCCAAATTGAGCCCTGCAGTCTGAATGGAGCCTTAGACTCCTTGTTTTAATGCAACCAAATCATTAAGTGCAAAAAAAGGTGGAACAACATCAATTGAGCTGTTTTGTGCTGAAATTATTGTATATATTCAAGTTAAGTTATATATATTACCTAAACAGTGTTTTTCCAGTAATACTCACCTGTATGGATGACTTTATATTGTATGTAGTTGTAGTTATAGTCATTTTTTATTCATTCTTGAGTTTTCAGACCCTCTAAAATTGTGTCTTTGCCCCCTCATCTTTGACCCCCAGTGCCAAGTGCCTTTTTACACCTGGTCCATGTCAGTCCACATGTAAACCTTAATTATCAACTCCTCATTTGTTCTTATCGTACAGGTAACAAAGACCAGCTGATGGCGCTCGCTAGAAATCCCGAGTACGAGAACGCCAGTCTGTCCAAGCTCCGGACCACAATCCTCCAGGAGTTCACCCGCAGAGACAAGGCCAGAGGGATCATTTTCACCAAGACGCGTCGCAGCGCTATAGCCCTCGCTCAGTGGGTCCAGGACAACACCAAGTTTGGAGATCTGATCGTGAATGCAGCCTTTCTCATCGGTGGAGGAGACCAGAGTGATGTGAAGCCTATGACATCGGTGGGTATTTAATTTGATTTAAAGGTCCTAAATGATGCAAAATTGACTCTTGGGAGCTTTAAATCATGTTATCATGTTGTTACCTCGTCAAAGATTGGCAGTTCCAGAGCTGAAATCATCCAAATAATTCTACCGAAGGTGCATGGAGTTGACACAAGGTGGAACAGAGTGTTTTCTGTTTGAGAAAAGAACTAAGAAACTAGAACTAGAGTCTAAATATGCAGGGTTTGTGCGTTAAGCATGTGTGAATGAAGCAAAACGCAACTCCAAGTACGTTTTTGATGAGGAAACAACATTGTAACGTAGACCAGAGTGAAATATCGGCTCTTTAATCTCTGTTTTGTATTCACGTTGATACATTTTCCATTTCCAGGCAGAGCAAAAGGATGTGCTGAAGAAGTTTGGGAACGGTGACATCAACTTGCTCATCGCTACAACTGTGGCGGAAGAAGGTTTGGACATCCCAGCGTGTAACTTTGTCATTCGATATGGCCTTGTCACCAACGAGATCTCAATGATTCAGGCAAGTTTAAGTATCTGGACGTATGGTGTGTAAAGTAACTGTAAATTCAAGTGTATTTTTCCGTAAGGCACCATAGCTTCCTTCTACTGTACTCCTCTAGGAATAGATCAGATTTGGGGACATTTGTGGTTTTACTAGATATATTTATAATTCTGGTGATTTAACCTGAAAACTATTGCTTTGTGAGATCCTGATTTTTTTTTTTTGTGTGAATGAAATAAAACACAACTCCATGTATGTTTTTGATGAGGTGAAAGCATTATAACATGGCTTAAAGCTCGCAATTTCGCACAATGCAGAATCTTTACGGTACACTTAGAGGTCCCCATAGATAAATTTTTAGTACTGCTAATTGTAGCACTTGAGGATCCATGTTCTTAGCCAGGCTGATGCCACCTAGTGCCTCCGCTCAGTTTCATTTCTCTACAGCGACTCGTCAGGAATCAGAATACACTCGACAAGAACCCCGGAAGTTGTAGATGGTGCACCAGCCAATCAGCTGTGAGCTGTGAAGTCATGAGGTCAAACTCAAGCGCCTCTGGGTCTTTTGTGGGGCAGCACAACCATGGATGTATAATAAGAGCTGGATAAGGCACACCCCCTCTATCCGTGATCGCAGATTGAGTTGTGGCTGAGCGAGGTATTGCAGCCTGTAGCCCGGAAAGAATTCTCCCAAAAAAGCACAATGCATTTTTTGAGAAACCAAACTGTTCAGCTGACAGGGCATCCACAGCTTTCATAAAGGTCGGATTTTGATTTTTCTGTATTTTTACAATATGAACTTTAAAAATGTTTTTAATAGTGAAATCGCCTAAAAATCAGGTTTGTAAGAGTTAGCCTAGCCCCGCTCTGAGTCCGCACTAGCTCCGCTCTAGCAGCTCGCGCTCTGATTGGTCAGAACGGTGTTTCTGACGTCACAGCCCAACAGTCTTGGGCTGTGACGTCAGACGTTGGGCTGCGTTGGGCTGCAAACAAGTAAAGTTGGAAGTAAATGTGGAAGTGAAGATCTTTTTTGCGGTCATGCGCTAGTGAACACAGACCACTGAAAGCAACAGTGCGCCATCTTGGATTCATCTTCCAGATTTTATTGTAGTTCTATGAGCACAACAGTAAACAAAGCGTCCAAATGGATGTAGACGAAGCCGTACATTTTGTGTTGCCAACGATTCCCGACATTGAGGATTTAAAGCCAGAACAAAGAGAATGTTTGGTGAATTTTATCAAGAGGAAAGACGTCCTACGGGATTTGCAGTTGTACCGGCGATTACTTGAACACCACTGAGCGTTCCGGCGCATTACAGATATCACCACCAAATAGCAGCAATTAAATAAAAAAAACACCCACCCACTGTCGAGCGAACAAATCATAATGCTGCGAGATCAGACGGTTTCCACAAAGTGAAACCGGCTGATGAATCAGGCTACCATCTTTTCCCTTAGCTGGAGGATTCATGTATAGACTTTAGATGAAGTGTCCCCCATCAAGATAATAAGACATTTTATTGACAAATCGCTTTTCAGGACACTCAAAGACGCTTCACTGAACACATATTAAAACAGAAGAGCAATAAGCAAACAATAGAGTAAAGATAAAAACAGTGAATCATATGAACAAGATAAAAATGTCTCTCGTTTGTCCCTTTAGGCCCGTGGACGAGGGCGAGCGGAGGACAGCACCTACACGCTGGTCGAGATCGAAGGCTCCAACGTGGCCGAAAAAGAAACAGTCAATGAATACCGAATCAACATGATGAACAAAGCCATTACGAAGATAAAAGACATGAACCGCAATGACTACGAAAAACGGGTAAGGCCACATATTTCTATCATTCTTTATTATTGTTTTAAAGGTGCACTGTGTAGCTTTTCCGGTGGAGGATCCGTCCAATGCTTTTCTTCGTGAGGTTACTGCTTTGTGTGGAATGTTTCAGAGTGTGGCATTAAACCAAGAGAGCTAACCAAACCAAGTTACAGGTCAGATCTGTGGAGAGGCGACTCCGCTCACAGCCAGAATACCTGTTTTTATAGGTATTTTTGAGCGATAAAACCACCTGCGATCGAATAAATGCAAAGTAGAGCTGTTTAATGTCATATTGCGGAACATTTAAAGACATATCCATGGAAACAAGCAGGTGACGGACCCCCAACCGAAAAGGTACACAGTGCGCCGCATAATATTTTTATTTTTTTATTTTATTTGTTTACTTCATTCATAAAATATTCCTAATTGTGTGTCTGCTACATGCTTGTCTCCATGGAAATGTTATTGCTTTGTCTGGAATGTTCCGCAGTATAGATTAAACCTAAACCTAAATCTATCACGGGGGAAACAAGCAGGTTACAGCACCACGCTACATTACAAGTCAGATCTGTGGAGTGTCTCCCCCATTCACCGAAGGAATTTTTGTGTTTTTGAGCAATAGAAACACCCGTAATGAATGAATGGTAAATGGATATGTTTAAAACCAAAGGCAAAGCAGAAAGTTACACAGTGCCTCATTAATGTTGCTGTAACTGAACTCTTTGTGTTTAGATCCTGGAGTTCCAGATTCAGGCCATAATGGAGGAAAGACTGAGAGTGAAGAAGAGTAAGCAGAAAAACATCAGCGATTGCAGCCCCTCCGAACTCAAGTTAGTCTGTCGGAAATGTAAGAACGACGCCTGCACCGGAGATGACATCGAAATCATTGAAAACATGCATCGAGTCAATCTTTCGAAAGAATTTAGGTAACACATCATTCACAATATTATAGATGTTTTTATTAAAGGGCCCATTAGGCTCTTTTCTGATCTATGTTATCATGTTGTGTCCTCATCACAAACGTACCTGGAGTTGTGTTTTGGACTAAAGGTAAAAGGAGCTGTTAACTTGAGACCTACAGCTTTATGAGCATTTTGAGCTTTGAAGATGTAGACAGACTAATAATAAAGAGTTACTCCAACGTGTGAATGAAACAAAACACAACTCCAGATGTGTTTTGAGGAGGTAACATTATAACACGACTTAAAGCTCACAAGAGTCAGTTTTGTGCAACATAAGACCTTTAAACAATGCTGCTATTATTATTATATTATTATTATTATTGTTTGTTTCTGCAGTAAACTTTTCATGGTTAAAGAAAACAACACCCTTCGAGAGAGGCATCTGGATTATGAGACCAATGGTTTGATTGCCTGCAGTTTCTGTGGAAATGTAAGTTCATTTCATGTTTGGTTCACGTGGTTTTGTAATATTTGTTGTTGCCTGTAGTTTATATTGAGCAGGAGGGCAGTTGGCCTTTTTAGGCCTTTGTCTTAATACATGCATCCCGAATTTCGAACTTCCGGTCATTGATTATCCGGTGGAATGCGTCTACTGTAAAAGTGTTGCTGTTTTCAAGTCTTTTGAACCATATCGCTGTTGTTTTCTGGTTTTGATATTTTAATATAGAGACCAAATAAGTTACTGTTTTTCTTGGATAAGTATAAGACCTCAACTTTCCCTTCTTTGTGGAAAAATGAGCCGTCAGAACCCGAGTCGGATCAACTGTCACTAAGTCTGAAGGCAAAGAACCAACATTCGTGAACGTTGCTGAAGTTTGGACCTGGAAAGTCGATGCTCTGAAAAATAACCTCAGAAAAAGTTGTTGTTGTATTTGCTGCCTCGGAGATAGGCGTCAAAATAGAACCAAATGCGCAGGAACTGTTTGCATCCAACAACCACACAATTGTCCGAATCTCATAACTAAAATATGACAATATCAGAACCAGAAACAAAACCGATATGGTTTTACGAAGGCTTGAAAAAATTGGCTTTGACAACAGGCGCATTCCACTGGGAAATCAAACATGGCGGTTTGATGCTCACTTTTTCAGAGGGCCTTTCCCGGCATACATTGCGCGATGCCCGGAAGTTCAAAATTCGGGATGCATATATTTAACATTAAAGGCACTGTACCTGATTTTGACTGTAACTAGTCCATTTGAAACTGTTTGCAATGATCCAACATTATTCCTCACTCACCTTATGCGCTCCCATCATCCTCATTATTCACCGTGATGAGTTTATAAGCACTTTTCACAGCATTCAGAGGCAAGAACCAAGTTTTCCCATCACGGTAATGCTAACCACAACTAGCATGCTAATAGTGCACTGATTCATTTTATAATACTGTATTTTTCGGACTATAAGTCGCAAAAAATGTGTGATGAAGAAGAAAAAAACATGTATAAGTTGCATTGGACTATAAGTCGCACTTTTTTGAGGAAATTTATTTTATAAAATCAGAGACCAAGAACTGACATTTCATCTTAAATGCGAGTTATAGAAGTTATAGTAATAAAAAACCCCAATAGAGAACAATCCATGTATCATTCATTCGTTTTTCAATATAGAACCAAAAATAAGAAAACGAAAAAAACAACTCTTTTCTTTATTATTTGTCTCTAAAATGAAAAATTGAATAACGATTTGTTTTTCCATTTTTGATTCATATATACTATTCATATATTTGGTTTATGGACTACAAAAAGAAAGTAATATATAAGTCGCTCCTGAGTATATAGTAAGTCGCAGGAACCACCCAAACCCTGAAAAAAAGTGCCACTTATAGTCCGAAAAATACAGTAGATGCAAACAGTACACAGAGCAGTATATATATATATATATAAAAATACATTAAATACATAGAGGTGGGGAGAGTTAAGTGTGGCTCACTCCTGGGGTACGTGTGCAGATGTTAGCGTGTGTCCCACTCCTGTTGTCAGCTCCTTATAGTATCCGCAGTATCTGCAGTATCCGTAGTATCCGTAGTATCCGTAGTATCCGCAGTATCCGTAGTATCCGTAGTATCCGCAGTATTCGTAGTATTCGTAGTATTGCTTGTATCAGCAGTGCAGCTACATTGTTGTCCTGTGTTCAGCAGTGTTTGTCGGACATATGTGATCAGACACTGTGCAGGGTGTGCCACTAAAGCAAACATGAATCATTAAAACAAACGGCTGTAGAGGTACGACGGCCGCCGGCCTCCCCAGCCTCCTCTTACTCCAGCACAGAGTTACACTGCAGAAACTAAATCATGTTAAGACGCCTTGAATGAAGAAAGTTTTATCATGATTTGCACACGGTACTACTATGGAGACAAGTGCGAAACACTTTGACATTTCACAACACACATTAACACATTTAGAATACACATTCACATCTTGAAAACAAATTCCAAGTTTCATAAAACACATTTGTAAACGTGCAAACAAATTTACCAAAAAACTAACCACTTGTACAAGCACTGAGACAAATTTACATGTGGCAAAAACACAAATACAAATTAACAAGACAGTTCTTAACGAAAGGGAATGTCCTAAAAAACAGAAGTGATGCACGTGGTACCTAGATGTGTTTTATAAAAAGTAAATTTGTTTTCAAGATGTAAATGTGTATTCTAAATGTTATTTTGTTTTCAAACTTCTTGTGTTGTGAAATGTGAAAGTGTTTTGCACTTCCCAGCCACAGTACGTTTTATCTTCCAGTGAAACAAGACCTTTTGTACTTAAAATGTGAAAATACATCTTACTGCACTAAGATGAGAAAAACAACAAATCTTTGTACGGAAAATGAAAAAAAAAGTGTTGCTTGAATTAAGAAATGCACACTTTTACAGCTAAAATGTGTGGGGTTTTTTCAGTTATGAAATCAAATGCTGGAATAGCGTGACTCAGGACCCGTAAAATTGTCAATTGTGAAATAAATGGTTGTTTTGTCGCAGCCGTGGGGTTCGATGATGCACTACCGGGGGATCGACTGCCCCTGTCTCCACGTGAAGAACTTCGCCGTGACGCTGAATGGGAAAAAGATCAGCAAATGTGCAAAGTGGAGTGAGCTGCCGGTGAAGTTCCGCCCTTTCGACTACGCTCTGTACGCTTCCCAGTTAGCCTCCGACGAAGAAGATGAAGAGGAGGAGGAGGAGGAGGAGGAAGTGATTGACTAAAGCCGACGGTTAAATCATGCAATGTCAAACTTTATAACTTTTAAAATAGAAAGTATCTTATTTTTCAACAATGATTTAACTCACGCTGCAAAAAAACTATATATTATTATCATATTGACATCAAAGGTGCACTGTGCTTGCTTATTTCTTTGCATGGTATGTACCACAGTATGGCATTAAACTTATCTGCATTTTCTTACTATGTCCAGGCTTGCTTCTCCGTAGATCTGCTCCATTGCGATAACCGAGTTTATTTCCATACTGCAGAATATTCAAAGCAAAGCGCACCTTTAAATTGTTATAGTTATATTTGAATTGATTTCCAAGTTTTCAAAGTGCCTTTATCTGATTTACGTGGCCATTTATGTGGACATATCAACCCTTTTTCTTGGTCATTAATCTACAAATGAAGATTCTGAGTGCTGGTGTTTGCATAGAATTATGAATTAGAGTTCAGTTTTACATATTATTATAGGTTTTATGTTTACTTGGCCTCTGGTGTTTTGGATTTTATGTAATAATAATGAACTACTGTTTAGGTGGTGGGGGTACTGCACTGAATAAGTTTTGTTGCTGCTAAACAATACAGAGAAGGTGGACATACAGCTCTGGAAAATAATAAGAGACCACTGCATTTTTATTTTTTTTAATTTTTTTTAAAATCATCATCTCTACATGTGTGACGGCCGTTTTATTCCAGCGTCTGCTGAATTCCAACACAAACACACCTCATTCTGCTTCATGAGGCACTGATGAACCGAATCTGATTTAAGGAGGAAAAGTAAAAAAAACCACTGCTGTTTTCATCATTATTATTCCAGCAAATATTGGATTTCTGAGCTCTTCCTAAGTTAAAACATTAGTATTGTGTTGTTTTAAAATGAATATGATTTTGTTTTCTTCGCATTATTTGAGGTCTGAAAACATTTACCGTACTTTTCGGACTATAAGCCTCACCGGAGTATAAGTCGCACCACCCCAAAAAAATGCATTATGAAGAAAAAAAAAAAAACATATATAAGTCGCACCGGACTATAAGTGGGGGGAAATTTATTTTATAAAATCAGAGACCAAAAACCGACATGTCATCTTGAAAGGCAAGTTATAGAAATGATAGTAATAAAAACAACAGAATATAGAAGAATCTGTGTATCATTCGTTCATTCGTTTTTCAATATAGAACCAAAAATAAGAAAATGAAAAAATAACTCTTTTCTTTATTATTTGTCTCTAAAACCAAAATGGAAAAACAGATCATGATTTTTTTTTCCATTTTTGACTCATACAATTCTTATATATGATCTATGGACTGTCAGTATGACAGTATGTAATATATAAGTCACACCTGAGTATAAGTCGCAGGAACCACCCAAACCCTGAAAAAAAGACCATTTTCTGCAAATAAATGCTCTAAATGACAATATTTTTATTTGGAATTTGGGAGAAATGTTGTCAGTAGTTTATAGAATGAAACAAAAATGTTCATTTTACTCAAACACAAACCTATAAGCAGTAAAATCAGAGAAACTGATCTTTTTGCAGTGGTCTCCTCTTTTTCTCCAGAGCTGTATGTATAACTGCACTGGTGTTTTATGCATCTTAGATGGTGGTGGATGAAGTACTCAATTTTGTTTGTTACTTTAGTAAAAGTACAGGTACAAGGGCAAAAGATTACCCAATTAAAAGTAAAAGTATCACATGAAAAAATCTGCTTGAGTAAAACTATCGAAATAACTGTTCAAAAATGTGCTTTAAGAGTGAAATCAAGAGTAGAGCAAATCAAATGTAGTGATTTTGATAACAGATTCAGCTGATTTTAAGTGGCTTATCTGATCTAGCCGCTTTTGTGTATTTGGTTTGCTCAAAGTTGGGACATTCACGCAAATGAAATGTGTTAAAAATCATTAAAGCAGGTCCCAAGCCATAAAGAGAAGTACGTAAAGTTACCTTCTAAAAGTAAATGGTATTCACTGTAAAATGTACTTAAAGGTGCATTTATTGTGTAACTTTTCTGGTGCACGGTCCGTCAAACACATTTCTTCATGGAGATGTTATTGCGATGTCTTGAATGTTTCACAGTGTGGCATTAAACCTTTCTATCTCCATGGAGACCAAGCCAGACCAAGTCACAGGTCAGATCTATAAAACCACCTGTGATTTAATTAATGTAAAGTACAGAGAATAAAGTGGAGTGTTAAAACTGACTCTCGCAGAATCACTTTTTCACATTTTCTCAGGGTTCAATCTGTTCTAGAGTTAATGTAACATTTTTGGAAATATTAATTAATGTTGTTTAACCCCGAAATCAAGAGTTATATTAACGTTTTGAGAGTAAACGGATAACACTTTGTAAGGTTATCCTGATTTAGCTGAACAACACGAAGAGTTGTTTTATTTTTACACTTTATTTTAGCTAATTTAAGCTGAAATGATGAAATTTTAAGATGGAAAAACCGGGCTTTTCTCACAGGAATTTGCTGGGAGGGTTTGATGGAATGTGGGAGGTGCCTAATTAACACTAAGGGAAGTTCAACCATATCAACTCTGGTGAATAACCCCAACTCGAACCTCTATTTATCTTTAAAATTGTTAAATTAACACTTTTTCTGTTAAAAACAACTAAAATATTTTACTCTGAGATTTTAACCCTCCAGTTTTTGCTGTGAAACGAGTGCGGAATTAAGGAAAATTGTTGCACTTGGCATTAATGTGAGTCAGTATAGTCACATTTTCTTTGTGTTTTGGTCATTTTTAAGCAGCTTTTTTGTATTTTCCCTAAACTAATGACAATGTTTCCATCTCATTACTGTTGGGAGGGATCAGATTGGTCAAAAATAGGGACACCTGGGACATTTCTTGTATAAAACTGGGGACAAATTAACAGTTTAATGAACTTCAACCATATCAACTCTGGTAAATAACCCCAACTCTAACCCCCATTTAACTTTCAAATAGTTAAAATAACACTTTTTCTGTTAAAAGCAACTAAAATATTTGACTCTGAAATTTTAACCCTCCAGTTTTGGCTGTGTAGAGTTGTTTTAATGTCGTATTGGGGAACATTTAGGCAGAGCAATGACATATCCACCCATCAACCAACCAAAAAGTTGCATAATACACTTTTAAGTAAAACTAAAAACTAAAAAAATGTACTTTTACTTTTGTACTACTTTGTTATTTTCCACCACTGGTTTTGGACACATATTTTATTGTATGCTGTATTGATGATGTACTAGTATCGCTGAAAATATCATATGTAAGTGTGATTGAACGGTGATTATGAGAATAAACGCGCCCTAAGACTCGGGTCTCTTGGTGATTGTGTCGGCTGAGCCACCACAGCCCCCCGGGTCCTGCTGTCAGAAACACGCTCACGTAACAGGTGCTGCACTCCCCCACTGAGCCCAGCTGCTGCCAGTGACTCACCTTATTCTAGTCATTCCTATTCTGGGACGTTTATTTGTCATTTATTTCCTTATGTATAAACCCACGACCTGTTTACGCATGTATGGTTCACTTTAGACAGAGTCAAAAGAGGTCAAAATTGTCCTGGTTTGAGTAGAGGGACCAGATTATCAAAATAAAAAACTGGGAGATCCCTGGTTTGGATTGGTTGGTAATTTATTTATTCATTATTGCATTTATATAGTGCTTTTCATGACACCCAAAGCGCTTTACAGTTTATTAATAATGAAACTGCGCTCTTAATGTGAGTCACACTGCAAGAAACAAAATCTGCTCAAGCTAAAATGACTTGGATTAAGAAAATTTTAACATGATTTGAGTAAATTTCACTTTATAAGTAAAATTATCTGCCAGTGCAATAAGATTTTTGTACTTAAAACATGAAAATACAACTTGCTACACTTAAAATAAGAAAAAAAAACTACTTTTTTGCACTTAAAATAAGAAATAAAATCAAATGTTGCTTGAATTAAGAAAAAACTGGCAGATAATTTCACTTGTCAAGATGAATCCACTCAAATGAAGTAAAATGTTCTTAATTTAATCATTTTAACTTACCTAGATATTGTTATTATTATTTTTTTTTATTGTTTCGTTCATTTTTAAGATAAGATAAGATCATATTTTATTGTCTCCCATGGGAGAAATTTGTCTTGGGACAGGGGGTCACATGTTTTAACACAAAGACAGGACAACGCAGCAACATAAGCACCACAGAACAAAAATAAATAAGAGACCAAATATGACCACAAGTGATTATCCAACAGGACCTTTAAGGCTTTTTACAGGCAACACCTTCACAATCTTGTATTCAACTCATAATTGCACATTCCCTAAGCCTATGTGCAGTTTTGATTGCACATCGGCTTAGGGAATGTGCAATTTTCAGCAGCTTTTGCATATTTTACCTAAACAAATGACAATGTATGCGTCTCCTTACTGTTGAGAGGTGTCAGATTGGTCAAAAATGGGGACACTTGGGACATTTCTTGCATAAACCTTAAACAAATCACTGGTTTTGGATAAATCTGCTGGGACAAGGGACACGGGGCTCAAAACAGGGACTGTCCCGGGGAAATAGGGATGTCTGGTCACCCTCGGTTTGAGACCAGTTTAGCCTGGATAGACTTTAGGTATGGTCCTGTTCGTGTGTTTAGTCTGGTCTAGTCCAGGTGTTGAGGAAAACAGCCTTTTCCTCTCGCGTGTGTTGGTTTCTGCTTAGAGAAAAAATCCAGTTGAAACAGAAATAGAGTCCAGTTAATTTACTTATTCAAATATTCGAAGGCCGTACTTGTACGAGGAGTCTGCGCCGACATTCAAATGCAGAGACTCAATATTTACACCCATATAATGACTTTTATATGCAAACTATAGTAGGTGGACACCATGGTTTAGACTTGGCGCCTCTTCGTTGGTGCAGAGGCCTCTTGGCACATTGCACAGTCCAATCAGACAGTTATCTAACAAGTCATTATATCATCCCCATCAGTAGTTCTTATCCTATTTAGTTAGTTTGCTCTTAGATAGATTGGAATATCCTGCATTTGTCTTGACTTATACTGTATCTATGAGTCTCACAGCTGGGATCAGAGCCTTTATCTTCACACGACCTCAGTACAATAATGAGCTAGACATGGTTATACAAAATAGCTAAGCCTAGTTTATCTATTTATGCGAACACAGCCCTGGTTTGGGTTGGTTGGTAATAATAAAATTGTGAAACGAGTGCGTAATTAAGGAAAATTGTTGCACTCGACGCTAATGTGAGTCAGTACAGTCACATTTTCTTTGTGTTTTGGTCATTTTTAAGCAGCTTTTCTGTATTTTATGTAAACAAATGACAATGTATGTGTCTCTTTACTGTTGGCAGGGACATTTCTTATATAAAACTGGAACAAATCACTGGTTTTGGGTAAATCTGCTGGGACAGGGGACACAGGGCTGAAAACTGGGACTGTCCCGGGTAAACAGGGGGCCACTTTAGCCCTGATAGACTTTAGGTATGGTTCTGTTCTTGTGTTTAGTCTTGTCTAGTCCAGGCAAAGATCCAAACTGAGCAACAGCAAGTGGCTTGACCAAACGAGAGCACACCCTTACAGACAAATTAGAAGCCTGCAGACCAAAAAAGGCGGGGGATTAATCAGTAAGTTCAGTAGTACACAGTTGTAGTATCCCTAAATAGCCGTAGCAGTGCGGTCGGTCCATAGTTGTCCCCGTTCTGCTGACTTGGAGGAGTTTTCCTTGTGCTTTCGCCTGCTCTGGAATGCAGAGCAGCAGCGGGATGTGCGGGACACTTTTCCAGGACTCATAAACCCGCAGCGCGTGTGCTGAGAACCATCCGGGCTCAGGCATGTTTTTACCATCAGGCTAATTAACGGGGCCTTTATTTTATCGCGAGACTATGATTAAAACTTCTAAAATTGCTGTAAAAGTTTGCGTGCGCACGGGACACTTGTGAAGTCCGGGTTTTGGCTGCGCGTCCTCCCGTCGCTGAATGTCGAGGAGCTCATCTCCAGCATGGTCAGTAGATTCATGATCAAAATTACAGCAATAACACAAGCGTAACTCTGGAAACGAATGCTAACAGCGTGTCCAAGTGTAAATAAAGTAGCGGGCTGATTTTAGTGCGTTTTTTGTGCTTAATGTCACCCTCACAGGGCTACAGCAAGGTGCTGTGGTGGGTGGTCGGGGCGGCCGTGGTCATCACTCTGATCACAATTCCAGCGGTTTATCTGAACAGTAAGAGTCTTATCTCTATTTCCTCTTGTGATTTCGCTTCTTTCACTTGTGCCTTTCCGTGTGGGACCTGTCTAACCGGTGTCCTGCGTGGCATCTCCCATCTAATCTAATCTCGGTCATTTCACAATTCCTGCAGTTTTTGTTTGACTTTTTTGATAAAGCGACTGTCCTCCAAACTTCTCATAGGCCTTGATATTTGTTGGTTGATTTTGTTTTATCAAATAACCTGCATTAAATTAAAGAAAGACAATCCATTCACTTGGAAGACTTGCACGTCTCTCACTTTGAAATAGCGCCCCCTTGTGTCTAGCATCCAGAGTAAAAGCTGAACATTTGCTCGTCTTTTGAGTTTAAAGTTAGATTTTTGTGTAGAAAGACCAACAAAAGAACGGCTTCACTCTCAACCATGTAACTATTCTACAGGAAATACAGATCTTATAGTATTTCATGTCAATAAGTGAGTTTTTATATCACTTAAAATGTTTTATAAGGTCGTTTACAGCTTGAATTACCTTAAAGATGCACTGTGTAACTTTACTAGTGGAGCGTCTAGTGATGTTACTGCTTTGCTTGGTATATCCCACAGTATGGCATTAAATAAATATAAATATACCTCACGTGAATTCAATTACAGTTGTTTTTATTCCTCAAAATTACAGCAAAATGTGCATCATTATTATTATTATTGTGAGCGGGTCCACTTCTCCACTGATCTGATCTGTAATTTACGCCTGTTTCCATGGAGATAGTTAAATTAAATGCCATACTGTAGAACATTTCAGGAAAAACAACAGCACCAACATCATCTACATGGAGGTAATTCAAGCAAACTAACTTATAAAACATTTTAGGACATTTTACATTCACATTTACGTTTTAAGTGATGTAAAAAGACATTTATTAACGTGCAATACTAAGCCCTGTATTTATTGTAGCTCCGTGAAATTGCATTTTGTTGTTATTTATCCAAAAAAAACCTGTATAGATGATGATATGTCATTTTATCTAATTTATTTTTTACTAAAATCTTGGCGTCAAAAATCTCTCCACAAGTTACAGCTCCTACAGAATCCGAAACAGAATCTTTGGCCACACATTTGGTTCTGCACGGCAACAAAGCTGGGCCCAAATTTAAGATATAAACACTTAAATCTATCAGAAAATGACTTAAAAGTAGTGAAATTATCTGTCGGTGCAGCAGCATCACTTTACCTGACAAGTTCTCTTAAAATAAACGACCTGTAGACAAGAATGAAGCAGTTTCTAGTAAACGTTCATGGACTGGAAATAAGTTTCTGGTAAATGTTTGTAGCTTTTTAAAAAAAACATTTATTGCCTAAATTTAAGATGTTCTGACTAGTTGAGTCATGGAAGAAATATCTGTGACAATTTTTAAGATTATACAATCAATTCAGAACTAATAAATGTGAAAACAAGAGGAATAACCTGATATAAGTTTTAAAATCTTGGAAATCAGAAATCAGAGAAATTTGCAGTTTTCTGATTCAGTTTAAGATTCTACTGCTCATGTTTATGTCTGTCCACACTGGAAAAAACAATATGTAGGTAAGTTAAAATGACTTAAATTAAGAACATTTTACTTTATTTGAGTCGATTCATCTGGACAAGTGAAATTATCTGTGATGGAATAAGTGTTTTTTTCTTCATTCAAGCAACATTTGATTTTATTTCTTATTTTAAGTGCAAAAAGTCGTTTTTCTTATTTTAAGTGTAGCAAACGCTCAGCAGCTCTGTCTCCTCCTCCCTTCATCTCTCTCTTCTCCTCCTCCTCTCCAGCTCTCTATCTCCTCCTCCTCCTCCTCTCTCTCTCTCTCCTCCTCCTCCTCTTCTCTCCAGCTCTCAGTTTCCTCCTCCTCTCCTCCTCCTCCTCCTCCTCTTCTCTCCAGCTCTCTATCTCTTCTCCTCCTCCTCCTCCTCCTCCTCTCTCCAGCTCTCTGTCTCCTCTCCTCCTCCTCTCCTCCTCTTCTCCTCTCTCCAGCTCTCTGTCTCTGCTCTCCTCCTCCTCCTCTCCAGCTCTCTGTCTCCTCTCCTCCTCCTCTCCAGCTCTCTGTCTCCTCTCCTCCTCCTCTCCAGCTCTCTGTCTCCTCTCCTCCTCCTCTCCAGCTCTCTGTCTCTGCTCTCCTCCTCTTCTCCTCCTCCTCCTCCTCTCCAGCTCTCTGTCTCCTCCTCCTCCTCCTCCTCTCTCTCTCTCTCCTCCTCCTCCTCTTCTCTCCAGCTCTCAGTTTCCTCCTCCTCTTCTCCTCCTCCTCCTCCTCTTCTCTCCAGCTCTCTATCTCTTCTCCTCCTCCTCCTCCTCCTCTCTCCAGCTCTCTGTCTCCTCTCCTCCTCCTCTCCTCCTCTTCTCCTCTCTCCAGCTCTCTGTCTCCGCTCTCCTCCTCTCCTCCTCCTCCTCTCCAGCTCTCTGTCTCCTCTCCTCCTCCTCTCCAGCTCTCTGTCTCCTCTCCTCCTCCTCTCCAGCTCTCTGTCTCCTCTCCTCCTCCTCTCCAGCTCTCTGTCTCTGCTCTCCTCCTCTTCTCCTCCTCCTCCTCCTCCTCTCCAGCTCTCTGTCTCCTCCTCCTCCTCCTCTCCAGCTCTCTCTCTCTCCTCCTCCTCCTCTTCTCTCCAGCTCTCAGTTTCCTCCTCCTCTTCTCCTCCTCCTCCTCCTCTTCTCTCCAGCTCTCTATCTCTTCTCCTCCTCCTCCTCCTCTCTCCAGCTCTCTGTCTCCTCTCCTCCTCCTCTCCTCCTCTTCTCCTCTCTCCAGCTCTCTGTCTCTGCTCTCCTCCTCTCCTCCTCCTCCTCTCCAGCTCTCTGTCTCCTCTCCTCCTCCTCTCCAGCTCTCTGTCTCTGCTCTCCTCCTCTTCTCCTCCTCCTCCTCCTCTCCAGCTCTCTGTCTCCTCCTCCTCCTCCTCTCCAGCTCTCTGTCTCCTCTCCTCCTCCTCTCCAGCTCTCTGTCTCCTCTCTCCTCCTCTCCAGCTCTCTGTCTCCTCTCCTCCTCCTCTCCAGCTCTCTGTCTCCTCTCTCCCCCTCTCCTCCTCCTCCTCCTCTCCAGCTCTCTGTCTCCTCTCTTCTCCTCTCCTCCTCCTTCTCTCTCCAGCTCGCTGTCTCCTCTCTTCCTCTCCTCCTCTCCTCCTCCTCCTCGTCTCCTCCTCTCCTCCTCCTCCTCCTCTCCAGCTCTCTGTCTCCTCTCCTCTCCCTCTTCTCCTCTCCTCCTCCTTCTCTCTCTACCTCACTGTCTCCTCTCCTCCTCCTCTCCTCCTTGTCTCCTCCTCGTCTCCTCCTCCTCTCTCTCCTCCTCCTCCTCTCTCTCCTCATCCTCCTCTCCTCCTCCTCCTCCTCTCTCCTCTCTCTCCAGCTCTCTGTCTCCTCTCTCTCCTCCTCCTCTCCTCCTCCTCTCTCTGTCTCCTCTCTTCCTTTCTCTCCTCCTCTCTCTCCTCCTCTCTCTCCTCCTCTCCTCCTCCTCCTCTCTCCAGCTCTCTGTCTCCTCCTCCTCTCTCCTCTCTCCTCTTCCTCTCTCCTCCTCCTCCCTCCTCTCTCCTCTCTCCTCTTCCTCTCTCCTCCTCTCCTCCTCCTCTGCCCTCCATCACTACGGGGGACACTCCATTCACCCGCTCGACCTCCATAATCTTGATTCACTCCCCAAACTCAAGCGGTTTGTTGTTTCAGGAAGTGCTCCCAAAAAGCTCTTTTCCATCGAGGATTATTTTAACGACACTATTCGATGGAAGTCCTACAGCATGCACTGGATCTCAGGTACACGGGACACTTTCTTTGCCACTTTTCTTAGATGTAAAGGTGTTTTTCTTCATGGAAATGTTATTGCTTTGTCTGGAATGTTCCACAGTATGGCATTAAACCTTTCTGCCTTCATGGAGACCAAACCAGACCAAGTTACAAACCAGAATTCATGTTTTTCTTGGTATTTTTGAGCTATAAAACCACCTGTAACTGAATAAATGTAAGGTAGAGCTGTTTTCTGTCATACTGTCTGACTAATATTCCAGTTAGAGCAATAACGTATCCATAGAAACCAGCAGGTGACGGACTTCTGACCAAAAGGTGACACAGTGCATCTTTAAAATGTCTTTTCTACTTGCAGATAAGGAGTATTTGCACAGAACAACTGACGGAAACTACATGCGTTACAATTTAGAAACAAAAGAGGAGTCTCTTTATATCAGCAACACAACATTTGTAAGAAACACTATTGAAAATTCTAATGCTGAGTTTAAATAAAGTTTGATAATAATGTTTAAATAATGAAGAATATTTTCACTGTAGGCACAAGTAGACGCCACTGACTACATGCTGTCTGGGGACTACAACTACGTAGCACTTGAGAGTAATTACACAAAGGTTCGTATCATGTTTACGGAGCTTTCTAGACTAAAATTACATGTTTTTAATTCATATTTTTTGGCGTTTTGTCAGAAATGGAGGCATTCTTACTCCGCGTCTTACACCATCTTCAACAGGGAAACAAAGTAAGTGATTTTGATTTCATTTTGTCAACACATTTTCATGAGTTTGGGTTAAATTTTTGCTGATTTTATTTTATTTTTTACACAGTTCTTTTGTTACACCTCAAGATCTTCCCCATCTCGTCCAGTACTTCTTCTGGAGCACAGTAGCAAACAAATTTGTGAGTTTTTATTGTGAATTTTCTTATCATGTGTTACTACAACATATTCCTCACTGTGTAATGTCCCACAGGCTTATGTTTCACATTACAACGTATTTCTAAAACCATCCGTGAGCGATGACGCTGTTCAGGTGACGTTCAATGGGAAAGAAAATGAGATCTTAAATGGGATTCCTGACTGGACATATGAGGGTCAGTAATAATTATATCTGTAATGTTACATTTTAAAGCTATTTGTCAAGAAAAAGGAGGAAAAATGTCTTTTTTGTAAGTAAAAAAAGTAATTATGTGTGTGGTATCCAATCAAATCCACTTTATTGATTTCATAAACAGTTTCCAAAGTGCTGCACAAATACATAGTAAGAACAGCAATAATATAAATATATATATTTATTTCTATAGCCCAGAATCACAACAGGAGTTGCCCCAATGGGCTTCACAATGAAAAACATAGAAACATGATCTCACATAGACAGCAGCAAACACATTGTCCCATCCTCAGTCTCTCAGTGAACACATGATCCTTGGTGCCAGGAAGCAAAAAACCCACCGGCAGGCTTTTCTGCATCAAAATAATGATAGAAATAGCTCAGATTTAATTATATTAGTCTTAAAACAATAAAACCAATCAAATAAAATACGAGCAAAACCCAGAGAACAGCAATAAATAAATAAAACTATGGTATGTACAGTATAGTGCAATATAATAATAATAATGATAATAATAATAATAATAATAATAATAATAATAACAAATTTAAAAGCTGCATTGTCAATTGAAACCAAAATATAGCACAAGAAATATACAAAACTTTACACTTTTTGTAAATATTAGGCACTTGCTTGATTACGCTCTGCTTCAGGGGAGTCCGACGTGGATCCCGCGAGCCAAACTTTTAAGAAGAATCCATTTTGATTCAAGTTTGTATTAAAAAGAGAGTCGGGAGATGAGAACGAGGCCAATCCTGTCTATTTCCTAATATTTACAGTCAGTTTAATCACACGTGTTTGGCCTTCGAGGAAAAACCTTTGGGAATCCCTGCTCTGGGTAAATGCTATAAACTGCATTTTGTTGCCCTGTATTTGTACAAGTGTAATGACAATAAAGTTGCATCTACTCCAGTCATAAAAAGTTCAAAATATTAAAAAAAGAAGTGATAAATCTGATAAAACTACTTGTAGAAGCCTGTAAAGCTCTGTGTAGTTGCTGAAGTAAATATAACTCAGTAAATGTAACTAATTATTCCGCATTTACAGCGTGAAATAATGGACTTGCTGTTTGTTTTCTTTTGCAGAGGAGGTGTTTGCGTCAAATGGAGCGCTGTGGTGGTCGACCAGCTCTCTGTATCTGGCCTACGCAGAGTTCAACGACTCGCTGGTCCACAGGATCGAGTACAGCTGGTACGGCTCTGAGCAGTATCCTGAGACTGTATCTGTGCCCTACCCCAAGGTAAGGAAACAACTGGTACGAGGACATTTCCCCTGGAAACTGTCAAAATATTATGACAAAAAGTCAGTTTAAGTGAGAATTTATACACAGTTTATGAAGCTCAGATTATTCTTAGATTTTAAGTAAGGTGGGAGTTTGGGAGGTTGTTCAATCCGAATTCTTTATGCCATTTCTCTGCCCTGAATGTTCAACCACATGTTTTTAAACTTATCTGTGCAACATTTCTTCCTCTAGTAGTAGTAGTGGTAGTTTATTCGGTCATTTTGCAGCACTACAAAACAAAACGAAGTAAAACATAGAGTACAACCTCATAGATCATGACCGAAAGGGTTTAGGCTGAAGTAAAAGTACTTTAATGCCTAAAAAAGCAGCGTCTGAACAGCAAGTTTGCATTAGAATTTCACATATGAGACTTACGGTATATATAAGAGACAAAATATAGCGCTGCAGACAAAATTGAATGCATAATTTATTCATTCCAGAGCTCTATATCTTTCAAAACATTTTTATACTCTTTTTTTAACTTTTTTTTTAAAGGCTTCTACAGTGTAAGAGTTTTTTAAATCTTCGTTCAGGGTTTTCCATAAACTAACCCCTTGAACAGAAATACAGTCACTTTTTTTCTCATTTTTTTTTAAAGAAACCTGCACTTTTAAGGTTATACTGACTCTCTCTGCCTAAATAACTCCTGTACATACGCCTTGTACGTCACTACGGCTGTACTCAGGTCAACAAGATCAAATTTAAGTTCTTTTAGCTCAACAAAAAGAGGATTTGTTTGGTGCATAGTAATTCACATGATTAATAATCCTGATAACCTTCTTTTGGAGTAGAAACAATGTTTGATTTATAATGAATATGTGGTGTGTATGAGAAGCCGTCCTCATTTGACTGGTACCTGGTAAAATATCGAATACATTTGATAAGTATTTCCCCATATTTCTACACAGGTGTTTTATTGCAACAGAAAAACATTCATTCTTATCGTGTGTGACTTGTGACTCCACAGATCTGACCTGTAACTGGACCTGGTGATGCCAAATGCTTGTCTTAATGGAGATTGACAATTTAATGCCATACTGTGGAACATTTCAAGCATAGCAATAGCATAGCATATCATCATTTACATTAGAATACAAAGGGCATAAGTTGTGTGTTCATGTTCATGCTTTGATTCAAGAGTACAGGCAGGTTTTCAGTATAAAACAGGGGGTATTGTGCGTTATACCATGTTATTATGTCTTAATGTTATCAAGAGCAGGTTTGACGAGGTTTTAAATGTCATCCATGCATGTTTGAGTAATTTAGCGATCTCTCCTGGGTCCTATTCGAATCCTCCTTGTGATGAGCGGCAAGATCCTGTTCAACGCTCAGCCCACAAACCTAAGATAAGATAAGATAAGATAGGACTTTATTGATCTCACAGTGGAGAAATTCAACAGTCACAGTAGCTCCAGGACAGTTTAGACAGTTTAGAGCAGGGGTGTCAAACTCATTTTGGTCCGGGGGCCGTATGCAACCTACTTTGATCCCAAAAGGGCCGGATCAGAAAACTCAGTTCTCTCTTCAAGTTATTGTATTTTTCTCCGTGTCTCGTAGTGGTGTTTAAGATTATATTCTTCGAGCAACGCCACTTGTGCCAAACACACTGAGCACAGATTTCCCATTCACCTCTGTCAACAAATAAGAATTAGACTATTTTTCTTGGGAAATCCTGGACTCAGCATCTGCTTTTCTTATTTTTTGACATTTTGCTGATGAGGGTCACAGTTGACAGTCAAAACGATCGTCCTTTAAGAGCGTTTGGAAAGAGGAAAGTCTTCATTTGTGCTGCTCTGGTGGGAGTTGCAACGTACAGAAACGCCGGAGACGCTGCTATGCTAAACGGTGCAGAAAATTAACAGAAAAATCTGAAAATTTTAAGTATTTTAATAGAAAAATCAGCCGAGGGCCAGATTAAGGGTCTTGGAGGGCCGGATCTGGCCCCCGGGCCGCATGTTTGACACATGTGGTTTAGAGGATGACAAACCTGCGTCCTCCTCGCCTGTCGATGCCGTCCTGTCGCTAAATAGACATTAGAACTGGAGGGATGGCACTGTCAGGCAAACATCATCCACGCTCCCACGCCATAATTCTCCAGAAATATACAAAACTGTACACAACAACTTGACAAATGTGATGCAATGACCAGTTGGTTCATTAGTGCAATACACACTGATTGTGCAGTGATAGTGTTTCGAATGGGGTGTGACTCAGCACAGAGAGCAAAAAGAAGGGAGAATATTGTTGCTTTTGGTGAGTCTCAAAGCAATCAAAGACAACATGGTGATCTAAATTCTGTATGTGATGTATTAGCAGTTAATGCCCCAAGGGAAATACCCCCTTCTTTAACCCTCGAAAGACCTACGTTTTCGTATACGATTCCGAGGAATATGTTTTCTATAACCGTGCATAACTTTCTAACTGTAAAAGACAGAAACTTACTCTTTCTCCCCTCTGAAAGTGCAGACATAGAGGTTTCCGTACATTTCTGCAGCTTTATCCTACGTCACACTCACGCTGTGTGATGACGTGAGCAAAACGAGTGTCCAATAGGAACTTTGTTTTCCCCAAACTCATGCGCTCCGTCCATTTTGATCGAGCCAAACTTTGCCAAAGAGTGAAGTGAGTCAAGATGGTCGACTCCTCTCCAGCGTTTATGGTTAGAACAATTGAAAAAGCCGCTCTAAGTGCAGTTTTTTCTCAAATAAATGGCAAATTACGCATCTTGGTGTGCGTAATTGCGCATCTCTTGCTATTTTTATTTGAAAGGTTTATTTCACTCAAAATGAACAAATACAAATGTAATAAACACCAGGGAAATGCAGAAGTGCTGTGGCTCTGGCCCTGGACCTGACAGGAGCTGTTCCCATGACTGGACCAGAAAAGTAATGGGGTGTGAAGAGTGTGAATTTTATTTTCAGTTTTTTTTTTTTCATCTCTATTTCTGGTCCTGTAGCTTTTATTACAGCCTCATGACACAACTACAGCAGCAGATTGTGAAATAACAGGTTGTACTGAACAAAAGGAGGTAGAACACTTCATTATAGGGTTATATAGCATTATAGCTAAATTAAGAAAAAAATCCAGGCGAGGAGAAATGTACTAAAATTGCCCTTAGTAGCTCGCCAAGGGATTTCTGAATTATACTTATTGTGCTGAATAACCTAATCTAAATGTTATTTTGTCCGTTGCTCAGTGTCATTGTTTATTCTGATGATTTGTTTACCAGATTCCACTTCTTATGGTATTTCTCCAGGCGGGCTCCATTCTCACGACGGTGCGTCTCTACGTGGTGGACACCTCGAACCCTTCTCGCCGCTGGCCGCTCGTGGCCCCGGCGTCCGTCATATCCGCGTGAGTGTTTTTACGTTTCACTAATTCTTCGTCAGGTTAGCGGCGACGCGAGGAGGAGGAGGAGGAGGAGGAGGAGGTGGCGTTTTTTTATTTTCTTTGGCGAAACTCCTTGTCATTTCTCGTCTCGTCTTCGCAGCGATCACATTTTGTGCTCGGTGACCTGGGCGACGGACCAGCGCGTGGCTGTGCAGTGGATGAATCGAAAACAGAATTATGTGATTGTACAGTTCTATGAGTTTGATGGAAGCAGCTGGGTGGAAAAGCAGGTAGAGTTGTTTTTATTTATTTTATTTTACTTTTTTTCCCCCCTTTGTTTTCCAAAAAATTCCAATAAAAAAAAAGTTTAAAGCAAACCCATTATGCAAAATCGACTTTTCTTACCATGTTAAAGTTGTTTCCACTCACCATTTCCTCACACAAAGTTGTATTTGGAGTGATTTGTGCAGCTTTAATCGCTTATTTTCAAGACGCCATATTGCCGATCGATGCCTTTTGTCACTGCCACTGGTGTTCGCCCCCTGCTCTGTACTTACTTTGTTCTCCAACATTTTATTACTATTTTCTTAATCAGCGATACGCGTAGGATTCGCGTAGTAATTTTGGTACAAATGAAAAAAAGGAGGCGGTGACAGCGGCACAGCTCTTTGTTGTGATGACATTAAAAGCGCCGTCACTACCATTTTCTAATGAGGAAGTCGGAGGTCTTGTTTCTTTTATTAAGTCGTTTTAGATTAATATTGCGATTTGAAATGTGTAAATTATACATACTATAATGGTCCTTGATTATAACTACTGTATACAGCAGGCACAGCACAATCTTCTTTAAAAAGACTGAAAAGTAGATCTGCTAATAACAATGTTTTGTTTGAGATTGAACTGTTTTTGGCAATACTTTCACTATTTATATATTTCTCTGTTCTCTATGTTGATATTGTGACTGACGTGACCAATTTTGAGCTTCTTGAATGAATAGGCCGACTGTATATTCCATTACCACGACTCAGCACCTGCGTGAAGTCGCCCCCATCAAACGCAAATCTACACAAAAACTATGTCAATCGTTTGTGCTGTTTTGTGCTGTAAAAAAGTTTCGTTTGTGCTTTTTTAGTTTTGGAGAAATTAACGATTCTTTTACAGGTCAAATTGGGGTCAGTCCCCAGGAAGCTTCAAAATGCTCTAAAACATCCAAAATGGAGTCAGTCGTTTGTGCTTCGTTTGTGCTGCAAAAAGTTTTGTTTGTGCGATTCTGTTTCTTCAGATATTTGCAGTTTTATTTTCGGCTGATGACGTCGTCCAGAACCTCAAAATGTGAAACAGCCTCAAAACAGGAAGAAAATTATAGAAAACGTTTGTATTTCGTTTGTGTTTTGTGTTGTTCATCCTCATTTGTGTGAGTTTATTTCTAAAATTATTCATTATTATTTCTGTGTTAATTATAGGACATCATTTCCGCTCACAAACTCCACAAAACTAGTGAAGAGAAACAATCTCAGGATGTGGAAAAGTCTGTATTATTGTAGAAAATATGAATCAAAAGCAAATTATTAAAGACTGATACAGACTTTTCTGAGATCGTTTATCGCCACTACTTTTGTGGAGTTTTCCGCCGTCAGCTGAGCGGAAATGACGTCCTATAATTAGAAAATTAATAATTTTAGAAATAAACTCGCACGAACAAAATACAAACGGTTTCTATAAGTTTCTTCCTGTTTTGAGGCTCTTTCACATTCTGAGGTTCTGGACGACGTCATCGGCCGAAAATAAAACTGCAAATATTTTAAAAACCAGAATCGCACAGACGAAACTTTTTGCAGCACAAACGAAGCACAAACGACTGACTCCATCTTGGACGTTTTAGAGCATTTTGAAGCTTCCTGGGGGCTGGATGACCCCAGTTTGACCTGTAAAAGAATCGTTAATTTCTCCAAAACTAAAGAAGCACAAACAAAACTTTTCGCAGCACAAAACAGCACAAACGATTGACATAGTTTTTGTGTAGGTTTGCTTTTGATGGGGGCGACTTCACGCAGGTCATCTCAACATATGTATTTTTTGTTTGTTTTTTTTAGAAATTTGAACAAAGTAGCAAGACCGGCTGGGTTGGCCGTGTAAGTTTTTCACAAACAACATTGAAAAACATATTCACATCATGCCTTAACTCATATTTTAAATGTTTACAGTATGTTCCACTACCTCTTTTCTTTGCCAAAGATAATATGAGTTTCTACAAAGTGATGAGTGACAGTCACGGATACAAACACATTCATTACATTAAAGATGTAAGTGTCATTTCTCCTCATACACTACTGAACACTACTAAATATAAAAGACTTTGTGTAATATGCTGTGTTTTCATTAAGGGCAAAGCCACGCCCATAACCTCAGGAGAGTGGGAGGTGAACTATATCAACAAATTAACCAAAGACGCCATGTGAGGGATCATGCAGATCTGCTGTTTGAAATCGTTAAAGTTGTAAATTGAATAGTGCTTGAATATGATGTCTGTAAATGACACATTTCATTTGTCTACAGATATTTTGTGAGTAATCAGCATGAATCCACACCAGTCAAGGTTAATCAGTACAGGTATGTATATTTATTATCATACATTATTCATTTATACTGTACTGTATACTTGTAGAACTGTATGTAAGATTTTGATTTCAAGACATGTTCAAATCTAATATATCTTTTACTGATTACAATTCGAATGCTGTAGCTGCAGAAACACTGGACATGATTTTCCATTTGTTTATGTTATAATTTGGAGTCATGGTTCAAGACGATTTTCCAGTCAGAAAGCAGAATGGGCCTCACATGACTCTCTCATTTGGGTTTCAGTGCTGAAATCCAGTTGGTTTAAACCTAAAAGGACTTTCTGATCTGAGTGGTCACTACCCAAACCCCAGCGCCTGCAGCCCATCACTGATCAGTGCTAGTGCAGCCTCTGCAGGAAGGAATTCTAGAGGTTCTGAGCTTTCACATGAGGCCTGCCCTGTCCATATGCTGAAATATACTAAAGCCGGGCGTACACTGTGTGATTTTTGGCCCTTTTTGAGCCAATTTTTCACTTGTGTGACGTTTTTGGGGGGCGAGTTTTGGATTAATCATGAAAAATATCACAGTGTGCGCCCGGCTTAAGAAAACTTGCATGTGCACTAGGGGTGGGCGATATCTCGATATTTAAAATATATCGAGATATTTTTGAAACTCGATATGAATTCTGACATATCGATATATCGCTACAATGCTTACGTTTACTTCTGGTTTCGCCGCTTCGCTTGTCTCGCCTTCTTTGTGCCACGCTCGCCTCCGCCTCGCTAATGTCCCCCTGTGCTCATCCCCGGAGCCCGGAGCTCAGCCACGGACTAAACCAGGACTAGGACTAAACCAGGACTAAACGCGGCCGCAGAGCCCGGGGCTCGGTCGCGGACTAAACCAAGACTAGGACCAGGGCTCTACAATGCACCCATTTCACTCGCATTTGCGAGCAAATATTTCGTCGTGTGAACGGGGAAAACAAACAGGCGCCTCTGTGCGAGCGCTTCTGCAGCCACAATAAGGAGCTGCGCACAGACGTAACGTGACGAGTTAAACTTTCTAAATGCACCTGCCCAGCGCGAGCGCAACCACATGACACCTGCGACCGCGCACGACCCCCCCATACGAGCTCTGTGTGTGCGCCGATATCACTCATACGAACAAACTCCGCTTCAAAACACACCCACGCCCCTTAAACGAGGAGCGCCCCGCAGCAGGACCCACACCTGCCCCACTCATTAGACAGCCCCGTGCCACTGGACTTCCCTCTCTAAAGCCAGAGCTTTGTCTTGGTCTGGTCACGGACTCAAGGTCTGAATACTGAGTGTGATCATATTTGTCACAATGTGCGTTTGGTTTGGTAAACGTGCAGAGACTAAACATCACTTTAAAACAAGAGAATGTAACTCCAGTTAGGAATGTCAAAATAGAGGTTTAAAAATCCTGCACTTTATTCACTTTGAAGTAGTTTTCTTTAAAGTACCAGTGGAAATTCTCTTAAAGAAGAGGTTCTTAAACTGTGGGTGAGGGTCCAAAAAGGGGTGCAGAGTGTTTAAGTGCAGTACTAAATGAATATTAATCAGATAAAATTTGTCTGTTGTTTTTGCAGTAGTGTGGGAGGGGGGTATTTTTCCTGTAAAGATATCGAGATATATATCGTATATCGAGATATAGCAAAATATATCGAGATATATTTTTTGGTCCATATCGCCCAGCCCTAATGTGCACTTTTATCAACCCAAAAACATGCACTGTAGGTGTGAAAGTGGAGTGTGTGTGAGTGTTGGTGGTAGTTTATTACCATCGGGTCTGGAGTGAACAATGCTCTGTTAATAATGCTGTGTAAAGCGTCTTTGAGGACATGTGTGTGTGAAAAAGCGCTGTAGCTGTTGTTGTAAGGCGACCTTGGGTATCAGGAAAGGCACCAAATAAATAAAATGCATTATTATTATTATTATTATTATTATTATTATTGTTGTTGTTGTTGTTGTTATTATTATTATGCAGGTTTAGGCACTGGCCTCAGTTGTGGTGTAGTCTGTTCTTTTAAACCAATAAGAGCAAAGGCTGCACACATTTGAAATGGCATAAACATGCATTTAAAAGGGAACATCAGAATTTAATATTTTCTTTTCAGTTGTGATTTTGCTGGTGTTCATGGTCAGTATCTGTATTATCTGTAAAAGTATTGTTGTCACTTGAAAATACTTTAAGCTGTAGTATGTATGGCACTGTACAAATGTGCATGTTTTTGATATTTGGATATTTATTTCAAAAATAGTGATTTGTCCGTCGTGTTACGTCGGCCCCTCAAATTCAAACATGTGAATGCAACTTATTGTCCGTGTATATTATGTAGCCTGGGTAATTGTGAGAGAAAAAAACATACATTAGATAAAAAATACTTTAATAAATCACACAAAAAATAATGAAATGCCCTGCTGTAAATCTAGAAAAGTCTATGTCATAAACCATAAGTGTAATATTCTGTTTCAGGATCAGGATTGGCAGCTCCCACTCAGCTCCGGAGTGCCTCTCCTGTGGCCTGCGCCCGGAGAGGTGCCAGTACAACGCTGCATACTTCAGTTATGACGCCTCGTACTACAGACTGGACTGCACCGGTCAGTTCGACACATTACACCTGTCGTACCTGTTGTATCATGTGTGTCTGAGCTGTGTAGTTATTCTTGGATCCACTGGTGGGTTATTGTGTAATGAGGTGTGTTTGAGCAGGACCTGGGCTGCCCCTCTACACCCTGATGGACAATAGAGGAGCAGGTGTAGGTAAGCGCCTTCGCCACACGCATACACCACACGCCTACACCACACGCCTACACCACAGCGGGATTAAGGGCTCATGTTACGCTATTGTCTGATCTTTGTTGCAATGTTGTTTCCTCATCAAAAAACATTCCTGAAGTTGGGTTTTGTTTCATTCGCACACTCTGTTATTCAATACAAACTGGTCTGACGGGCTAGTCTGCTACAAATAGGCCTCTGGGAAATTGAGGTCAAAGTGAGCTGTGATTCGCTGGAGAGGAGGCGAGGGCGGCTGAGGTGTGGTCCTGCTCCTGAACCTCCTGAAGTGAATCATTTTACATTTACTCAAACATATGAGAATGAAACAAGGGTAGGTATGTTTTGATGAGGTAACAACATTATGACATGATTAAAAGCTCACAAGAGTCAGTTTTTGTGTAATGTAGGACACTAGAAGTCCCCTACCTTTAGAACCCAGAGACGGGTCGATTGACTGAACTGCTGCTTTTGGTTTGTAAATGAGGCCATTACTGGTGCAGCCCAGGAGGCGCGTGCTGAGGGGGAGACACTGAAGACTCTTGAAATTACATTTATTCTGTACTTCTTTGGTGTAGTAAATATGTTGTGGTTTGTGAATAAAACCACAAAAATTATCAATTTCTTTTCTCTTATTTATTTCTCAAATTAAATGTGTTAAATATTTATGATATATCCCTCCTCGTTCTGAATGTCTTTTGATTGTCTGATGGTGCAATGCCCCAACAATGAGCTGCTATTTACACATTTGCCTCTGTGTGTGGGACATTTGGCCTCACCTTTGTTTTTAGCCTTCAATTCACGGCTAATTGTGCACAGAGGTGGGTAGAGTAGCCAAAATATTTACTAAAGTAAGAGTAGCTTTACTTTAAAATAAATGTACTCAAGTAGAAGTAAAAAGTAGTGAACAATGTTCCCCCTAATTTTTCATGTGTCTGAGCAAACACACTAAGTCCCTGAGCATTGGACCCCAGTGAGCAACATCCGACATGCAGACTGTGGCCACACCAGTCTCTGGATAGTCCTGGATAGTCCCATCCCTGCTGATTCATCAGGTAATGGACGCATTTACAAATGGAGAGATGCTAATTGTGGCCATGAGAGTCGTCAGTTTGGACCCATCTCCAGGACTTTAGGGGGGTGTCAAAATTCCTGGGACTTCTAGTGTTAAAGTAACTGTACTTAAGATTTTTATTTAAAATATCAGAAACACGACTAAAGTGTGTCCCAAAATATGAGGTAGACCTGTTCAAATCAAACGCAGCTTTTACTGAAAACAATTGTAAGGCTGATTTATTTTCAAAAGCAAATATATCGAGTGTCAGAAAGCAAAATGGGCCTCATATAAGTATCTCATTTGGGTTGCCAGTTTCAGGGCTGAAATCCAGTTGGTTTAAACCTAAAATTAGTCTCTCTGATCTGAATCCTCACTACCTAAACCCCGGCGCCCGCGGCCCATCATCTCAATATGCAGATTAAGGCACTGCCAGCCCAAGTTCAGCTGTGATTCAAGATTCAAGATTCAAGATTGTTTATTTGTCATATGCAGGTTCAACACAAGGTCCACAGAGCAATGAAATGCTTAGGATAAGAAGAACCGTTTACTGTTAAAAAGTGTTTGCAAATACAAGGGAAATAAGTAAACAATATAGTAAAAAATATAATAAAATACAGATATAATAAAAATGTAATAAAATATAGTAACATACAAAGGTGCAGGTGGGATTAAATAAGGTGTAAGTAGAGTATTTCACAGATGAGTTACATATTGCACATAATAGTATTGCACGTGGGTGGTGGAGCAGGTTATTGCACAAGTGAAGTAGTGATGTCCATGATACATTCATTTAGTGCAGCAGCAGTAAAAGTATTGTGCATCATAGGGAGTAGTTTAGTGCAGTGTTATTGGGATTGTAATATATATATGTGTGTATTTTTTTTTTTACAGTAAAAGTTTTTTCTTATTTAATTTTATTTATTTTACCTTTATTTTACCAGGCAAAAACATAATAAGAACAAATTCTTATTTACAATGTTTAGGCTAGAATTCTGATGCCGTGAAGATAATAAAAAACACTTTAGACGACAGAATGTGATTTTCAACATTAAATAATGGTTTCTTTTGTTTACCATGTGCTGTTATATCTGTGTAATCCCTCCCTTCTTCCACACTGGTCTATGAGGTCTAATACTTATTCTGATCCAGCTCAAGGTTCATTTCTGTGCTGTGGATGTGACTTTTGCAGTATCAGTACCTGCTCAAATGAGTATTTAGTCTCAGTTTTTGATACTTTTGGCTAACCTGCTGTATACAGATCCTTTAAATAAATGCATTATGACCCCAAAGCTCTCTTAATATTCTCGTAATGTGCTTTTCATCAGGCACACGTGGATGTATTCAGTTATTTATTTCATTAAAAAGTAGATTATATTATATTATTATTAGAATGTAGCCATATTTTATTATTAGAACGTAGCCATCATGACATGTAGGTAACATTTTGATCCAGTCTTGTCCCTCCTCAGAGCTCTCTATACTCGAAGACAACAAAGAACTGGAAAATATTCTCTCAGACTTCCAAATGCCAACGATGAAGTACGGCACGTTCAAAATAGCTGGATTTGGTGAGTCATTTCAACGTCTATTTTATATTTTGCTTATACTAAAAGTATTTACTGTAATAAGCCATCATGATATTACCGTACATATTTATTGAATGTCATTTAAAAGGCTTTGAGTGTCCTGTAACGTGACACAAATCCAAGGCAATCCAATCCACTTTATTTCCATAGCACATTTCATAAACAAAACGGTTTCCAAAGCTGCACAATACAAATAAAACATATCCAATAGAAATCTAAAAATCAAATAAGAGCAAGAATACAAAATAATACCAATAAATAATCATAAAAAGGTAAATAAAAACATAAAAACAAATAAAAGACACAGAGGATGACACAACTCACGCAGTGTTAAAAGACAGGGAATAAAAGTGTGTCTTTTACGATGCCCTAAAACTAACTCTTATGACATTTCTGCCTACAGATCTTTGGTATCAAATGATGCTACCACCAAATTTCAAGAAGTCCAAAAAATATCCTCTTCTAATTGACGTGTGAGTATAAAAGTAATTTCCAACTTATGCAAATACTATAGAATTCTGTGGCACGTTTTTGTTTTCAGATTCTTGTTTTAAAGCCGGTCTTTCAGTAAATAAAATAACAAAAGCCTCACAGAAAGTCATAATTATGAGTTTAAAAGTCATAATTACGAGCTTAAAAGTAATAATTACGAGCTTAAAAGTAATAATTATGAGTTTAATAGCATAGCAACCTAATAGCAAAACCTACAAACTCTAACCTTGTTGAACCTTGAACTTGTTGAACCTTCGGGATGGTCTGGTACTGGTGCAGATTCAGGGAAATGATCTAGACCCGGTTTCAGCTCCATCCTGGTTGTGCCTTTAGTTGGATGTTTTTACTGTTTTTTGGATAATCTAGGCCCAGAACAACTCATGTTTGACCCTGTATTCAAACAAAGCTGTTCAGCAGTAACTTGCAGGATAAATGACGGTTACGTAACACAGATAAAGACCTTTTGGAATAAGTTATGTATTTTGCAGGTGGTAAAAGCTTATCACAGTGCCTCCAGAGATTATATTGGGCATCTACAAATACTTAAAGGGACAGTTCAGGATTTTGGACACTCTCATTTCCTCACGTGTGTTGGAGACGTGTGGAGACACTTTTTTATATATCCCATCCGGTCCTTGTATTTGCAGAGGTTGCTGGTGCTAGGCTAGTGCATGTCAATGGTCATAGTCGTCCTGCCGCTAAAAACAGTCTTACCCACTCCACAGACCCGAGGCAAAACTATTATAACTCCAGACTGTCCATGTGAACGTCTGTGTCGCTAGAATAATGTCTGAAATAAAACTAACCTTCCGTTGCATGAATCGTCGCATGTTGAGGGACTATTTTCTCATATATCAGTCTGCCGCTGCCGAGCTTTCTATCAGGAAGTACAACTCACTGCTGCTGCTCAGACATAAATCCTTCAAACACAACAGTTGGTTTTACTTATAAAATTATTCTTTCGACACAGACGTTCACATGGACAGTCTGGAGTTATAATAGTTTTGCCTCAGGTCTGTGGAGTGGGCAAGACTGTTTTTAGTGGCAGGACGACTATGGCCATTGACATGCACTAGCCGAGCACCAGCAATGCATTAATATCATTTTATTTTGCTGGATTGGAACATCTCTACACAATAGTAAAACACAAAAAGTCATCATATTAATTAATTAAGTCCCTGTACACAATTTTTCCCATGTATCTGAGCAAATATTCTCTTCCCCGTGTACAGATTTATTGTATAAACAGCTCCTGAGGTCAAAATAAGTCTGCCGTGTACTGTCTGCAGCTAACTATATAGCACTTAACTGTCAGAGAGTCAGGAAGTGCACGATAGCAGGCTAGTTGTTGTTGAGAAAGCGCTTATAAACTCATGGCGATGAATAGTAAGGATGCTCTGGATGTATAAGTTAAGTAAGGAATCATTTTGGACTTCTGCAAACTGTTTTAAATGGACTAGATCTGTTTTTTCACATTTTTAAAACGGTAAAAATCAGGTTCAGCAGCTTTAAATCGGGACTACAGAATATTGCGGTGTGAAAAAGTGTCCCGTGCTGCCGTTTCCAGGTACGGGGGCCCCTGCAGTCAGACCGTGTCCTACCGCTTCAAACTGAGCTGGGCCACGTACCTCACCAGCACCCACGACATCATCTACGCCAGCTTCGACGGGCGGGGAAGCGGGTACCAGGGAGACGAAATCCTTCACTCCATCTACCACAGGCTCGGGACGTACGAAGTGGAGGACCAGCTCGTCGCGATAAGGTAAATGAAACGAGAGAAGTCCAGTTAGGGTGTGTTTCTGTTGCAGGATATTATGTCCATCATGTATTTGCAATTGATTAATACTACTTTATACGACATAATTTCACCTCAAATCACTTTTTGCAGCTTTTTACGTGTGGGTAGAGCCACTAATCACAAAAATATTAAACATAAACCACTTTAAAACGTTAAAAAATTCTTCCGCCACTTGTTTTAGAGACTTGTTATGCAAATTTGTTTAGACTTTCGTGCATTTGTAACTGATTAATACTAATTATACAACATAATTTCACATAAACTCACTTTTTATTTGTGGGTAGAACTACTAATCACAAAAATATTAAACATAAACCACTTTAAAATGATAAAATTCTTCCTCCACTTGTTTTAGAGACTTGTTACACATTTTTTTTAGATTTTCATCCATTTGTAATTGATTAATGTTATTCTTTATGACATAATTTCACGTAAACTCACTTTTTACCACTTTTTATGTGTGGGTAGAGCCACTAATCACAAAAATATTAAACATCAACCACTTAAAAACATTATAAAATTCTTCCGCCCTTTGTTTTAGAGATTTGTTATGCCAATTATTTTTGATTTTCATGCGTTTGTAATTGATTAATGTTATTCTTTACAACATAATTTCACGTAAACTCACTTTTTACCACTTTTTACGTGTGGGTAGAGCCACTAATCACAAACATATTAAACATAAACCACTTTAAAATGATAAAATTCTTCCTCCACTTGTTTTAGAGACTTGTTACACATTTTTTTTAGATTTTCATGCATTTGTAATTGATTAATGTTATTCTTTACAACATAATTTCACGTAAACTCACTTTTTACCACTTTTTATGTGTGGGTAGAGCCACTAATTACAAAAATATTAAACATCAACCACTGAAAAACATAAAATTCTTCCTTTACTTGTTTAGAGACTTGTTATGCACATTTTTTTAGACTTAGACCAACTTTACTGATCCACAAGGGAAATTCTTTGGACACAGTAGCTCAAACATCACAATATAATATAATAACAAAGAGAAAAACTATAAAAGTTAATAATAAATTCTAAATAAGTAGTAAAAAGACAGCAAGAGACAAGTGTCAAATGAGACATAATTATGTAAATGTAGATGTACAAGTCAAAATAAAATGGAAAAATAAGTAATAAAATATAAAATCTCAGCTATATACAAAAGGTCATAAAAAGATGATATGATTATTGACAGGACATAGGATTATCCTGTAGGGTTAGAGCTGAATTAAGAGAATTTCATTCATGTTTGAGTAATCTGTATTTGCTTGATTTTAAGACTCAAATATTCTTGTTTTCCCCCATCCTCCATATACGCCCACTGCTTTGTTATTAAATGAAATGAAATGAAATGAAATGAAATGAAATGAAATGAAATAAATTAAATTAAATTAAATTAAATTAAATTAAATTAAATTAAATTAAATTAAATTAATTTAATTTAATTTAATTTAATTTAATTTAATTTAATTTAATTTAATTTAATTTAATTTAATTTAATTTAATTTAATTTTATTTTATTTTATTTTATTTTATTTTATTTTATTTTGTTTTGTTTTGTTTTGTTTTGTTTTGTTTTGTTTTGTTTTGTTTTGTTTTATTTTATTTTTTTATTTAGTACGTATATAACAAAAAAAAAAACACAGTAGATAAAAAGTAAGTGCGGAAAGAGGCAAAAAAACCAAAAGGACACATATTAAAGCCTCCACCTTATGAATACATTAAAATTGAACATTATAGCTGCGCATTAATAAAAAAAATACATTTACACACCTCAGATTAAATACATTAGATTCAAACATGGATTAAAACACAATGAAACATCCACAACTGAAAGATTAGGAAACATTATCATGAAATATCAAACATTTCCTCAAACTCTTTTTAAACAACATTTTTTATCAGACGTGTTTTTATTCAGTACTTCAGATTTTTTTCTAAAAAAGTGATAAACATCGGCAGAAATCAGCAGCTTTGTGTTACTAATCTGGGACTAATGAAAAACTTTGTCTTGTATTAAAACTAAAAAGCAGACAAAACTGTAACATGTGCTCTTTAAACTGTTAAACGTCTTTAGAGTTTAACTTTAGAGACTCAAAAGTTGTGTTATGATGAAACTGTACGGTAAATTGTGTGTGTTTGTGCTGCAGAAAGTTCGTTGACATGGGTTTTGTGGATAAAGACAGAGTGGCCATGTGGGGATGGGTGAGTAAGCGGCATTAACATTTACTCTGTGATTTCAAATAGTTTTAAACCCTGTTGGTTTTGTATTATTTCAGTCTCAAACCCGTTGTTTTGTTCTGTTTTAGTCTTACGGAGGCTACGTCACTGCGATGGCCCTGGGCTCCGGCAGTGGGCTCCTCAAGTGTGGGATCTCAGTGGCCCCGGTGGCTGAATGGGAATATTACGGTGTGTATAATGAACGGGCACGAATATCTGCTCAAAATCACACTGTGAGGCAACAGAATATTGTTAGTTATTATTAAATCAGTTATTTAAATGATGAATTAAAATACATTGATACTGAATTACAATTGCTTAAAGGTACAACCTGTCCTTTCCTGCCAGAAACTTCTTATGCTCCAACTTCTTCCAACTTCCATTGTAAAACATTTGCCATATGAGAGGCAAATTCTATAAAAAAAAAAAACTACTTTGACATAAACAGCTTATAATTATGGCCTGATTAACCCTCGAAGACCTACGTTATCGTATACGATTCTGAGGAATATGTTTTCTATAACCGCGCAGAATTTTCTAACCGTAAAAGACAGAAACTTTCTTTTTCCCCCTCTGAAATTGCAGACATAGAGGTTTCCGTACATTTCTGCAGCTTTATCCTACGTCACACTCGCGCTGTGTGATGACGTGAGCAAAACGAGTGTCCAATAGGAACTTTGTTTTCCCCAAACTCATGCGCTCCGTCCATTTTGTTCGGCCCAAACTTTGCCAAAGAGTGAAGTGAGTCAAGATGGTCGACTCCTCTGACTGTGTGTGTTTATAATGAGTGAAAAAGTTGCTCTAAGTGGAGTTTTTTCTCAAATAAATGGCAAATTACACATCTTGGTGTGTGTAATTGTGCATCTCTTACTATTTTTATTTAAAGGTTTATTTCACTCGAAATGAACAAATACAAATGTAATAAACACCCTGGAAATGCAGAAGTGCTGTGGCTCTGGCCCTGGACCTGACAGGAGCTGTTTCCAGGACTGGACCAGAAAAGTAATGGAGCGATTGCACTTTTTTTTGTTTTTAGGGCAATAAGGAGATTTTTAGTTTACTTACAGACTTGATATTTTGTATTTTTGTAGCTAAGGCCCAAAATTAAGCATTTTTTATGTCCAAAAAGTTGTTTCTACATGTTTGCTGTGTGTTTTGTGTAAAAGAGTGGGAATTTTCTTTTCTTTTTTTTTCATCTCTATTTCTGGTCCTGTAGCTTTTACTACAGCCACAACTACAGCAGCAGATTGTGAAATAACAGGTTGCACTGAACAAAAGGATGTAGAACACTTCATTAAAGGGTAAAAGGGGCAGTTTTAAAAGAAAAAAAAAATCCAGACGAGGAGAAATGTACTAAAATTGCCCTTAGGTCTTCAGGGGTTAAAACAGTTCAAAAACTTTACATTACAAAAAATACTCAATATTATAAGTGTGAGTGGAGAATCTTCGTTTAGTTTTTACCACCGTCCTTGAACGCGCCTGAACGAACCAGAGCTACAGATTCAACATTCCAACTGGCCCTAAAATGCAGAGACTTCCAAGAAATACCTTAGTTATATATTAACTTTTTATTTTTTTACGTCATAGTTCTGGGCAAAGCTAAAGGAAATGTTAAAAGGACGAGAATTATGGGTAAACCTTTTTTTACATTAGCTTTAAATCATAATAAACTAATTGTATATTATAAAAATGAATCAGGCTTAGTGTTAGTTAGTGTTACTTAAATAATATCCTGACTCCTAAACCCTGAATTAAATAGTTACTAAGCCCGAATTATTAATTAAAGTTGCACTATGTAACTTCTATTCACTACTCCACAGTTAAACGTTTCTTTTATTCAGTTATTACACTGGAATAAAACAATATCTAGCTAAATTAAAATGGCTTAAATGAAGAACATTTTACTTTATTTGAGTTGATTCATCTTGACAAGTAAAATTATCTGCCAGTGGAATAAGTGTGTTTTTCTTAATTCAAACAACATTATTACAAAAATACCTTGAAATAGCTCAAAAATACCTTGAAATAGCCCAGAAATACCTTGAAATAGCCCCAAAATACCTTGAAATAGCCCCAAAATACCTTGAAATAACCCCAAAATACCTTGAAAGAGCTCAAAAATACCTTGAAATAGCCCAAAAATACCTTGAAATAGCCCCAAAATACGTTGAAATAGCCCAAAAATACCTTGAAATAGCTCAAAAATACCTTGAAATAGCCCAGGAATACCTTGAAATAGCTAAAAAATACCTTGATATAGCTCAAAAATACCTTGAAATAGCCCAAAAATACCTTGAAATAGCTCAAAAATACCTTGAAATAGCTCAAAAATACCTTGAAATAGCTCAAAAATACCTTGAAATAGCCCAAAAATACCTTGAAATAGTCCCAAAATACCTTGAAATAGCTCAAAAATACCTTGAAATAGCTCAAAAATACCTTGAAATAGCCCCAAAATACCTTGAAATAGTCCCAAAATACCTTGAAATAGCTCAAAAATACCTTGAAATAGCTCAAAAATACCTTGAAATAGCTCAAAAATACCTTGAAATAGCCCCAAAATACCTTGAAATAGCCCAAAAATACCTTGAAATAGCTCAAAAATACCTTGAAATAGCCCAAAAATACCTTGAAATAGCTCAAAAATACCTTGAAATAGCCCAGAAATACCTTGAAATAGCTCAAAAATACCTTGAAATAGTCCCAAAATACCTTGAAATAGCTCAAAAATACCTTGAAATAGCTAAAAAAAATACCTTGAAATAGCCCAAAAATACCTTGAAATAGCTCAAAAATACCTTGAAATAGCCCCAAAATACCTTGAAATAGCTCAAAAATACCTTGAAATAGCTCAAAAATACCTTGAAATAGCTCAAAAATACCTTGAAATAGCTCAAAAATACCTTGAAATAGCTCAAAAATACCTTGAAATAGCTCAAAAATACCTTGAAATAGTCCCAAAATACCTTGAAATAGCTCAAAAATACCTTGAAATAGCTCAAAAATACCTTGAAATAGCCCAAAAATACCTTGAAATAGCTCAAAAATACCTTGAAATAACCCAAAAATACCTTGAAATAGCCCAGGAATACCTTGAAATAGCTAAAAAATACCTTGATATAGCTAAAAAAAATACCTTGAAATAGCTCAAAAATACCTTGAAATAGCCCAAAAATACCTTGAAATAGCTCAAAAATACCTTGAAATAGCTCAAAAATACCTTGAAATAACCCAAAAATACCTTGAAATAGCCCAGGAATACCTTGAAATAGCTAAAAAATACCTTGATATAGCTAAAAAAAATACCTTGAAATAGCTCAAAAATACCTTGAAATAGCCCAGGAATACCTTGAAATAGCTAAAAAATACCTTGAAATAGCCCAGGAATACCTTGATATAGCTCAAAAATACCTTGAAATAGCCCAAAAATACCTTGAAATAGCTCAAAAATACCTTGAAATAACCCAAAAATACCTTGAAATAACCCCAAAATACCTTGAAATAGCCCAAAAATACCTTGAAATAGCTCAAAAATACCTTGAAATAGCTCAAAAATACCTTGAAATAGCCCCAAAATACCTTGAAATAGCCCAAAAATACCTTGAAATAGCTCAAAAATACCTTGAAATAGCCCAAAAATACCTTGAAATAGCTCAAAAATACCTTGAAATAGCTCAAAAATACCTTGAAATAGCTCAAAAATACCTTGAAATAGCTCAAAAATACCTTGAAATAACCCCAAAATACCTTGAAATAGCTCAAAAATACCTTGAAATAGCTCAAAAATACCTTGAAATAGCTCAAAAATACCTTGAAATAGCCCCAAAATACCTTGAAATAGCTCAAAAATACCTTGAAATAGCCCAAAAATACCTTGAAATAGCTCAAAAATACCTTGAAATAGCCCCAAAATACCTTGAAATAGTCCCAAAATACCTTGAAGTAGCTCAAAAATACCTTGAAATAGCCCAAAAATACCTTGAAATAGCTAAAAAAAATACCTTGAAATAGCCCAAAAATACCTTGAAATAGCTCAAAAATACCTTGAAATAGCCCCAAAATACCTTGAAATAGTCCCAAAATACCTTGAAATAGCTCAAAATACCTTGAAATAGCTCAAAAATACCTTGAAATAGCTCAAAATACCTCGAAAAACATGTGTTCTTACGACGTGCAGGCTTCTCCATAGACCTGACCATTAACTTCAGTGTGACGTGATAAATTTTGTTACTTACTGTGGAATAATCAAGGAAAAACTGTAATATCTCTAAGCAGTTGGCAGATCCTCTACCAGAAAAGTTACACAGTCCATCTTTAAAGCCGCTCTAAGTAGCCATGAAATAAAAACATGACTTTTTTTTTTCCCTTTTTAGTCATTTTATTGCACTGAAAAATATATAAAAACACGTGTCCTTACTGTGAGCAGGCTCGCATCTCCACAAACCTGACTCTCAGTAGCTAAAAGAGGGCCTATTCCTGCTCGTTGTCATGGAAATGTGGTTCCTCTGACGATAATATTCCACAGTATGACATAAAACTTATGTTCCACCGTGGAGAACGTTCCAAAGTTTGGTTTTTCGCTTCCCAAGGAATCGTGGAAATGTGGAATCACCAGCTCCAGAAAGTTCCACACTGCATCATCAGGGGCGTCGAACTCAAGGGGCCGGATCAGAAAACTCATGGCATATTTACCCCAAAAATAGCATTAAGTTCAAATATTTGTGCAGAGAAACGCAAATCTATTACAGAAAGCTTTTTTATTTGATTTTATTTGACAATATTCTGCTATTCCGCTTTCACAGCAGCATCACTAACCTCTCGGCTCCAGGTGAAAACAGACGGCTGTTTCTTCAGTCCAGCAATAATCTGTTTATCTTCTGTCTTCTCATTTCTCCGTTCAAGTTATTGTATTTTTCGCCGTGTCCCGTAGTGACGTTTAAGATCATATTCCTTGGACGCAGGTTTCCCATTCCCCTCCGTGAACAAATAAGAATTAGTCCATTTTTGTTGGAAAATCCTGCACTCAGCTCCACTTTTCTCATTTTTGACATTTTGCTGATGAGGGTGTCACGGTCAACAGTCAAAACGATCGTCCTTTAAGAGCGTTTGGAGAAAGGAAAGACTTTTTTTTTTTTAAGTATTTCAACAGAAAATCACCCCTGCGCTGCATCTTTAAGTCTTTCTTCAAGCGGTGTAACTGAAAACACCTCACACTACAACGCTGTACTGCTTTGCTTTTCGATATCGATCATATATTTACTGTTTAACCCGATTTTATTTGTGAATTGGCAGACGCCGTGTACACCGAGCGCTACATGGGCACTCCCGACGAGAACCCGGACGGTTACAGAGTAAAGTCCGCCATTTTGT